>PVLA01002463.1:0-60000 GCA_004027455.1 Hydrochoerus hydrochaeris
AGAGGAGAGGAGAGGAGAGGGGAGGAGAGGGGAGGGGAGGAGAAGGTGCTGGGAGGGACATGAGTCCCAAAAGAAAGGAAGGGAAGAGAAAGTAACTCAGCTGGTAATGATGAGTGTTCCAGGATTTGTTAGGTGGGAAACTCTGACCTAAAGAAAAGAGAAAGGTTTTCAGAAGTGCTGTTCTGGTTCATATCTTGAATACTGCTTAATGATTTTTGAGACACATAAGCAATTACTGGACTTTTAAAAAATTGTGGACTTGTGCTTCTAGAACTGAACTTCTAGAAAGGGACGAGGTCACCTGGGACCCACCTGGGAAGTGGTTTATTAGGGTACTGCTAGATGTGCCACTGGCAGAGAGTAGTTAAGAATGCAAGGGATTTGCCCCATATTAGGCCTGACTGGTCGAAGCAGGAGGGGCCCACCGTGGGGTGCAGGCTGAGCTGGGACGTCTGCATTTCTGAATTCTTCAGCTGCTTTCAGGCCACCGTGGCTGTGTTGAGTAGCTGGGACGGAGATGGTGGGACCCATGAGTTCTGAAATAGTCCCTATCCCGCCTCTAGCGAATACATGCCTTGGCCTCTGATTCAAATGTTGAGCCAGCGGTGCCGAATCTGTCACCCTCTCCACAAGGATCAGGTCAACAGAACCAGGGCTCCCATGAGAACCATTAGAGCCAACATGATTCCGAGGTGGGATGGCCCGTGCTCATGCCTCTTAGGCAGGCTCTTCACCACTGCTGGGTCAGAGTAAGCAAGAGCGAAGCTCTGGGCCCCAAAGACACGCGTTGCGCCGCTGAGAGGGCTGCTTTCCTGAGGGTGGAGGAGACTGAGAAGAGATGGACAAGAGTTGATTGGAAAAGGCCCGAGTCTGGAGCCGGCTCATGGCAAGACTCCTGGAACGTCAGCCCTGGGTAAGGACTGTGCTCCTTTGCTGACTGTTGTTCTGCCTACCAGGAAAGGGGTTTCCATATGGGCAACTAGAAGTTTCCTATCTATTATCTCCTTTATTACTTCCACCCAAGTGCCTTTCCTGAAGATCCATCCATCAAGGAGCATTGCTTGACCTCGGAAACCCACTCACAGCTATGTGGATTAGTCCAGAAAAGCAGTAGCATGCACAGAAGGCTAAACTTCCAGCAACTCAAGACAACAGTGATCAAAAGGACTCAGGAAGCAGAGAAATGAAGTTACTTACCCAGGGGACAGTTTGACACACTCCCTCTTTGGGAGCACACTCATGTAGAGATACCAGCTACCACACAGTCAGATAGGAAATGATAAATACGAATAAGTTGATGAGGACCTTAAAGATGCATTTTGGAAAATGATATTTTTTGGGAAGTCTTTGCACTATGGTTGCTAGTCACCGGAGAATAAATGTTGGAATGAAAAGAAAACTCTCAACTGCCTTTCTCGGCCTTGCTGGTAACTCACCTTTCCTGTCTGTGCTCAAGGCCCTCTCTTTCCCCAGCTCTCACACCCTGAGCCTCTACTGCAAACATAAGCATGCTCTAAATGCCACCCTCAGCATCTCCATCTGCAAAACAGAGGCTGCAGTGAATTCTGCAATGTCTCCCTCTGTCCAGAGACTGTCTCCCATGACAAGGATTTGCTAAAGCTCAAATCCTGGCTCTATCACTGACTTCTCTCTCAGTATCACCTATCATTTGTCATCTCTCTGTATCTTGATTGCACGTACAATAACTATCTTCCCTTGCTGAGTGACTGTGACATTTAAATAAATTAATTCATGTGTTTACCTTGGTGCCCAATATTCAATATGCGATGCTTAAGTGTCAATAGTTATTCTGAAGAGCATGATTATCTTTCAATAAAATTTCAGATACTGTAGAGTTGGGTTTGAAAATGGGATTCATTTGTTCATTATCATAACCTCTAGCATCTCTGCTTAGGTGAGACCAGTTCTCACTCTGCTGAGCCTCTCTTTGGAGATATAACTAACAGTGATTATTTAAGATATGCCACCATGGTTTAAATTGTGCAGTGGTTTCCTGAATGGGCATTTGCATGCATTCTCTGTTTGGCATAGGCAAAATACCTGTGCCTCATAATAATAGTAGCACCAGCCGGCATTTTATTTGGGTGTTCATTGAGTACCCCGCATTCTGCTAACAGTATGGACACTAGCTAACTCTTCACTACAACCCCATGAGACAGAAGAAAATTTTGGATTCATGTTATTGAGAAACAAACTTAAGGCCAGGGAGGACCAGTCCATAACTGAGATGTAACAGAGTGGTCTCTGTCTGGGTGTGACTCCAAAGCTCACTCACACTGCTCACTCTGACCCTTTACTTCCCACCTCACTCAGAATTACCAGGAATAGTGAAATGTAAACTATCCCTTACCAAGTGCCTTTCCTTAACCAAATAAATTGTATATAAAGAACTACTCTTATGAGACATATTTGCCTTATTGGAACATACTTTCAAGTACACATAAGTTTCTATGAATTTCCTACATACTCATTTTTTTTATTTAGTTAGGAATGCTGCTCATTTGTTTAAGGAAACTGTTAAGTATTTAACAGAAAGGTTGGAATTGGAAGCCACCGCTAATTGATGATCAATTGGAAAGAGACAAACCAACTTCAATAATATAATGGAAGTCAATAGAAAGACAGTTTGATTTATTAAAGCGTGATTGATTTGCAGCCTCTCAGTATATACACAGCATAGACGAACACTCACCTAGAAGAGATCACATTTAACTCAAGGTTGTTTCCATTCGATTTGATTGAGTGAAACTAGACATGGTAATAGCATTCCTTCTTCTCCTTGCTCAGTAATTCTTGCTTCCCATGTTGGGGAAAGATTTTTCCAGGAGTACCTACATTAGTCAAAAACACACCTTCTTGGAAGCCTGTCTACCTTCATTAAATGGCTTTCAGAGCGCACAATGCAATGGAATAAGGTGCATTATTCAAATGGTTTTCAGTGCGCACAAGGGAAAGGAGGCATGCTCAGATGGGAGCGATTTTAAGTAGCTCATCTGCACCACAGGAAATTCATTTCTCCTTTGATTCTTATGCCATTTAGCAAGGGGCACGTGTATTTCCAGTACCCAGATAATTTTGCGGGGTAGTTTTCAGCCACCTCAACCAGAATCTGGTGAATAGTCATCGCACTTTTGAAAACACAACCAAATGCCTTGCAATTTTCTTAGGAACAATACTTTTTGTACTTCTACATTCTGACTCAAAGGTACAGTGAGATGTTTTTACTAAGTGGGATTATTTTCTCTCACTTGGAGTTTTAGACCTTGTGACAAATGTAATGAAATCTGTCAGTCTTTCCTGCTTGATGCAGAAAACTAGGTGCAGCATTCCTCTGTCTCATTTGCCAATTTTAGGTGAAAGGGGTGGGAGTGGGGAGCTTTTAAAACACTGTACTTTGGGCGTGTGGATGGGAGACAGGCAGTCTCCAAAGGCACAGGTGGAAGAAATGCAGGAGAGAGGAAGCCTTTGCAAAAAGAGCCCCTGGAATCCATCTTGACAAGTATTTTGCATGCAGTTAAATAAACAAATGTATTCTGCTGCCAGGATTTTGCAGGAATCATACTTGATGTCTGTCACCAAAACGATTCCTGGGCATTGGTGGAGTGACAAACTATTATGCCTTAGAGCAGTGGCTCTCAAACTTGAGCATGTATCAGAATCACCCGCAGGGCTTATGAAAGTGCAAATGCAGGGCCCCTCCTGCAGGGCCCCGGATCCAAGGGACCCCGGTAGAGCCCAGGTGTTGCAGAAGCTGCAGCTTGGGGACCACTACTGAACCACCAGCCTCGGTGACAAGAGAGCATATGTTTGAAGGGGAAGAAGGATCAGGAGAGGAGGAGCCATCCAAGCATGATCAGGCCCTGTGCTCTTGCCATTATAATTCACTCTACGGGTACCCCAAACCATCAGGCAGGAGTGGACCCCCAGAAGCAATCTGCTTTGTAAGAAATCAGAAAGCATAAAAACTTTTCTCTCCTTTCTCTACAACTCTTAGTTAGCTCCCTAGTTCGCTCGTTACCTCTTAGTATGCCTAATCAGCTCTGCCCTTTCCACTTCCTGCTTGAGAAACCACACTCAGCACCTCCCATTCTGCTCTCATCCGATGGAGAAGCCAGTGGCTCACAGAACGCATCACACAGGCTAATGCTTTAGGCTAGAGGTACCAGAGGTGATTGAAGTCGATGAACAGAGCCTCCATTTATGATACCTATGTACATTCTCAACTGCTCCATTCTTGGTGCTGGCAACTATTAACATTTTCTCAGCATTTAAGGGACTTGGATTTGACCTCCAAAATGAGCTAGCTTTGAGCTCCATGGATTCATAACGTGCATTGTGTACCATCACTAATAAACATTTACAACGTGGCACGCACAGGCCTGGCTCTGTAAGGCCCATTTGGGAGAGCACAAATACTGAGTCTGTATGTAGGCCAGCGTCACACACCACATTAAATAGATTGGTTGGTTCTTATTACATTGCTTTGCCACTTGCATTTGCATTTCCAACAGTTCCCACACCCCAGCACAATAGTTAGTGATGCTGAAATGACCACAACTTTCCCCAGTCCTCGGGAGAAATATGTGGAAAAGAGAGGGCGAAGACTTGCTTCTCCAACAAAGTTAGTGCAGTGAGTCTGTTGTCTCTTCCCGTTTGGCCATATGACAGCCAACCTGCTCCTGCACCTAGAATCAACTAGTTAGCTAGAAGAGGCGAGTTTAGTCCTGTTGAACTCTGAACAGGTGGGATACAAGCCTCTGAAATCTCCACCCTTTCCTATCTTTGCTGCCAAGAGTTGGCACCACTTGGTTTAAATGTTGGCTGTTATGTTTCATGGTACAGAAGTCTCTCTCCATATGTAGAATGGGTGTGCTTATGGATCTATACCCTCTGTGCATTTGTCTATTTTTATATATGCATGTTGCATAGTAATAGGGATTTTATGCATCAAATAAAACTATTTCCCCCAATTTCACTCGATTTAACGTTCTGCTGAATAATTCAGCCACTATGTGGACTTCATGAACTTTTGCTTGATAAATTCACTACTCTGAGATTTCCCTTTCATTGGAATTTTTAATCAGATTGAAACCCATCACACTGAGATCAAAGCTGGGAATAATGATGTTACCAATCTCTGTCCCAGCCAAAGGATGTTCCTTAGCGAGCACATCTTCAAATCACTCAGTCGCTTGCTAAAGTGTAAGAGAATTTATGATGCTAAATAAAACCAGGGGGGAAAAAAGATGTTTTAATAAGATGAAAATCCAAATGTTAAAATAATGAGCCATCTGCATGGGTGGCCCTCTCTTGAGAGAGATGCCAAGAGCTTTACCATCTGTGAAACATTTACCAGCTGTTTCCTTCCCTTTTTTGTGAGAACATAAGAAATCCTTGCAGTTGGTGCTTCTGAGTGATACATCATAGGGGAAGAAAACAGGTTTGCCCAACTTCAGGAAGGCTGGCTTGGACTGAATTAACCAAATAATACTTTTGGCACCTGCAGAGATGCACACCAGCCCGCCACCTCTCTTCCTGAATCTCTCCTTCTTCTGAGTGCCAAAAGAGGACACAGGCAGAAGGAAGGATAAAGAAACGCAGAGCACCCCATGAGGTCATTTAAAACCGAATGTTTTCCAGACAAAACTCGCTGAACTGCCTGCAAACTGGTTCCACCTTCTGAGTATTCAAGCAGGGTTTGGGCGAAATTGTAATCCAGCTGAACTGGGGGAAGGTGTCTCAAACAGTCCAAATATTTTTGAACATGTCTTTCCTTTTTCTTTCTCTTCTCTGATCACTGTTTCACATAGCTGCCAGTCAGCCCCGTATCCCCGCTGCTTTTGCCCTGACAAGCACCTTATCTAGGTTGCCTGAGTTATGCATGGTCTTAGGATCTGAACAGAGCACCTTGCAGGAATTGCGCTTTGCAGCAGGCTCTGATCTGAGGCGAGGTGCCCAGCCAGAAAATACTCACAGTGTGGGGTGCTGATCTATCGATGCCTCCCCAGGTTCCTGCTTTTTTACCTTCCTGTTCTAGTGCCAGAATCTGACAGAATTTTATTTTATTTTTTCTCTAGCTGCCATCTTTTCTACTTCATTTACTGTCAAATGTATTTCAGGAAACATAACCTAACAGGAAGGCTTAGTTAATGAATGTGAAGTCTTTCAGCTGCTCCCCCTCGGATGTCATTCCTGAGGACTTTAGGAAAGCTTTAGGTCATTTCTCCAAGTTTTTTTTCTTTTTCCAAAGCCATATGCAATGAAACAAGAGGGAAACAAATCTGTGAACTATGGTTGCTCCGCTCCTGGTATCTCAAGGCTAAGCCAAACCTCAAGCGGAAAAAAGAAATCCAAACTCATAGCTTTCTTCTGCAAAGCCCAGGAGTCCCAACAACAGTACTGATGTCTTCTTTTAATGCATGATTTCAAGGATCAGAGTGTAGGGATATCCGTGGGGGTAGCTGTACTTCATATAAAGTAAGGACATTCCGTTCATCCCTCGGTCACTTACCAAGGCACTTCTTCTGCATCTAAGAAGGCAGTAGTCAGGGCTGTGGGCTTTCTTTTCACATGGAGCCTACTGAGTCATGGTGGGTAATGAAACAGACTTGCAAGAAAGGATAATGGTGCCAGACCAGTGAGTTTTAACCAAGGCAACTTGCCTACCTACTCAAGACATGTGGCAATGTCTAGGGGCATTTTAAGCTGTCACAACTTGAAAGAGGGGTGCTACTGCATTGAGTTGTAGAGCCTGGGAGGTGCTTCTGGGAATCCTGTAGTATGGCAGTCTCCCTGTATCCATGGATGCACAAAATGAGGGACTGTATCAAAACCTATAGAAACTTTGCTTTTTCCTATGCATATATATGCATGTATACCTGTGAAAAAGTTTAATTTATGCATCAGACATAGAGGTTAATAATAATAATAAGGACTGACCTATTATAGCAATAGTTATATAAATGTATTTTTTTCTCTCTCTCTGGAATTTTTCATGTAATATTTTGGATCACAGTTGACCACTGGCCACCAAATCCAGGGGTCCTGATGTGTACAGGACAGCCAACACAACAAGATGGTAAGAGGTTCCCAACTCAACAAGTCATTGGCGCCACAAGAGAAAAACCCTGCACAAAAACAATCTCTGAAGGAGGAGATGGAATGAATCCGGCGAGGGACACAGCAAGGACAGGAAGACAAGGTGACCAATAAACAAAAAAGACCAAAAGGACAGTACTGGCAGTCAAGGAAGTCTGGGATTTCCAGGACAACCTTTAGATTTCTGGCTTAGAGGTCAGAATGGTTGGAGGAAAAGCACCATGTGACGTGGTCTCTACCTTGGACCATTTCTCCAAGCCACATGCCATCAAAGGACTTGCTCTTCCACACTGACTGGGCATCTGACTCTCATGGCCCAGCAATCGTACTGCAGATGTAATTGTGCTCACTTTCCATTCGAGGACCTGGCAGATGGCAGGACTGTATCTCTAGCAATGCTACAAAAGCAGAAGTGGATGGTTAGATTCACACACCAGCCTCCATCACCAGGCACATAAATCTAGATCCATATTTATATAAGTTCAAGTAGGTCTATGTAGGTTACCTCTTCAGATGTAATTATGTTCTTTACATAGCACGTATAGCTGAGTGTGCAGTTCTATCTTATTA
This sequence comes from Hydrochoerus hydrochaeris, assembly GCA_004027455.1. Lineage (NCBI taxonomy): Eukaryota > Metazoa > Chordata > Mammalia > Rodentia > Hydrochaeridae > Hydrochoerus > Hydrochoerus hydrochaeris. Next base: position 7,690 of record PVLA01002463.1, read on the forward strand.
TGTTTGCTAATTGAAATGAGCAGTGGTACAGAACGTTAAAGTTATTTTTAAACCGAAACTTGTTTATCTTAGGCTTGGGAGGGCTTTCCATTGTACTGCCACCCACCCTACCCAGGAAACGTACCTCTCTAATTCGGTTTGGATTACCAGGTGTTTTTTAATGCTGTGGCAACACAGCCTTACACAGGGACCATCAACATGTGTCCTCCTGACGGGGTGATCCTCAGAATAAACAAAAGTAACACTCTGAGACTTCAGTGTCTCTTCTCTATTTTCTGTCGTCTCCTCCACACTGAAAGCCAGGAAAGATTTCCTCTAGAACGTATAAAGTCAAGGGAACCAACTTTAGGGCTACAGAATCAGACTTATACCACCGCTGTTTAACTAACTGTGCCGTATTTAGCAGGTTATTTAACCTCTTTGAAATTCAGTGTCAACATTTATAAAGTTCGGGTAGCAGCATATTTCTTCTTCGCCTTTGTGTGACGTCATTGTGACTAAGCACCTAAAGCACTGGGCCCAGTACCTGATATATGCAGGATAACTGGTAAAAATGTTGGCTATTTTCATACATTTTTCAAGTCTAGAAAATAGGGCCTGGGACACAGCAAGTCAACACCCTCTTCGTTTAACCCACTTAAGGGTGGCGGTTTTATTCTTGTAATAATATATGAAAATGTTTTCATTCCGTTTTTCACAGAAGCCACCAGGAAAGACACAGCGATGCAGTTTTTTAAAAAATAGGAGAGAACTGGAGCAAAAATATGATTTTAAAGCTTGGGTCACCAACTTAGTGTTTGGGTCAAACTTACAACATCAGTTTCCTTCACTGTGCGATGACTGCCATACTTACTCACCCTTAGTTTTGTGGGAAGACGCAGTAGAAGAGCCACATTTTTGCCCTCCTGTGGTGAAACAAGTACAGTCCCAGCGGGTGATGTCATGTGACTTGCTCTGGCCAATCACGCATAAGCAAAAATGACCATTGTTTCTGAGCAGCATCTTTTGAAAGCCTTTCACTCCCCACCTGGTTCTCCATCAGTCTGGGTCCCAGATGAAAGGAACAAGGAACAAGCTGCAGCTGACCCATGACGGATAGAGAGCAGGAGCGGGAACTTGACCTTCATAGTAGCCACTGAGACTGCGGCATCGTTTGTTACTGCCTCATAAACTGGCCTTTCCCACCCAGAGCACGCAGCGCCCTGAGCGCAGTAGCCTGTGCTATAAAACGGTGGTTCCCTCTCCCTCACTGCCTCACAGAAGGAGAAAAAGAAAACCACTTCCAGCATCCTGCTGCTTTCTGACCGCTCACTCTCTCTATTTGAATAATATTTACAGTCTTTTGACTTGCGCTTCTGATGCCCCCAGGTCCTATGGGATTCACAGTCCAGGTGCTGAAGCACTGAGATCTGTGTCTCCTCCACACCCCATCTTTCTGCCTTGCAGCTCCAGGGCCCCCTCCCCTGGGAGTGCGAACCGCATCCCTCCGCGCCACGCTTCTTCAGATGCCTCAATCTGTGCCCAGTCGGGAAAGCAGTTTGGAGTCGTGAACCCCTTAGCGCTTTCCAAGCTTCTGCAGAATCTGATTCCATCGTGGTTTTCTTCCAAACAGAAAGGAACAGAATTCCTTTATGCCACAGATACAGGAAGCAAAGCACAAGACTGCTATATAAGGCCCACTGGGCTTTTCTATCTAAAATCACAATGGCCAAACTCACACGCATGGATATTTGTCCAGTAAGAAAATGACCAGGCCATGGTCTGCTCTCTCTGTTATTGCTGCTTTCGTCATTTGTACATGAGCTCTTCTTACTGCAGGGCCACAAACTCAGGGAAGGAGCCCTGGGACACAGGCCCTGGAAGCAGGGCTAGGCAAAGTAGCCTGCAGTGAATCACACTCTCATTCCAACACAGCTTTTTCTTTGGCTCAACTCGTTTTTCAATCCCTGGAATGTAAATACTGTAGAATTTATCCCCCTCATTTCCTCTTCATAAGAACTTCATGCATTCCACGTTTCCTAGGGAGTCCCAGCACTTTCTCCTTCCCCCATACAGCAGGCTTCTCCTCTGGTCCACACTCCACTCTTAACACTTGCAAGTTGCTGCAAGGATTTAATGAGGTGATGCATATGAAGATCTTAAAGCGAACCCTAATGCACGGTAAATGCTACAGTAAAACTTGGCTGCGCTGCACCAACAGAGACAGAGAACTGTGATACTAACTTCCAGTGCCTGCCCACTGAGATATGGGAAAAACACTACCCAGATGTAGCTAATGGAATTATCTCTGCTCTCTGGTTTCAGATCTCCATTATCTAGTCATCCTGCTCCCATGAGCAGTCCGTATTGAAATAGTAGAAGACCAATTATGAATATCACGGAATTCCCTGGCTGCAGTTGCTCAAAAGACACACCTTAAATTAAAGTCTACAACAGCTGCACAGCTGAAGAAGTGGGCATTGTGTGATACACTGTGCAGGATGTCTTCTGCTGGCCCCGTACGTCACAGGAAGAGTTTTTGCTCTTTTCCTCAGCCATTGCATTGTCTCACTCTATCCCAGAGTGCTGGTTTTCTCTGCTCAGCTGCCTCTTGTGAGGCAGTCACAGGGAGCTTCAGAGCCAGCATCGTTCGGTATAAAGAGATGTGTAGACTGAGATGGTTTCCCATTAGCCAGGACTGCGGGCATGATCACTCATCCCCTGACATGCCCTATGTGCTCCCTGCCTCTGCACAGATCTGGAGTGTTAGCACTTAACATGTTATGCACTATGATGTACATTTGACATGGTAATGTGATAAAAATTCATAAAAAGCAAAAAGCCTTGCTGCTAAGTTTTAGGTTCTGTATAATTCCCCAGGCTAACATCATAATCTCATTCTTTACCTCCCCACTTTGGGTCTCCAAGTTAGCCAAATTCATCTGGGCATTCTTTCCTTCCATCATTATCCACCGAGCCTTTCCTTTAGCTACACATTTTTAAATTAATATCTACTGCTTTCCTGATACTATGGCACTTTTTGAGGATAAAATGATGAGGAAGGTAAACCAAAGTTTTATTGATCAAGATTAAAATTTGATTTCAACATCCATGACTTGCTCTCCTTCTCTGTATGAGCGGTTCCATCTGCAGCTGTCACTCCTCGTTTCTGTCTGTGTAGAGATGACTTGAAGTCCTGCACAAAGCCTTTGAAATCAGTGCTACCCACAGTGAGCACACAATCTTTATGTCACACCTCAATTTTTCTAAACCAATTACAAGTTTTGGAAGTAAAGGTTACACACCATAGGAGCCAATTCTAAAAGTTGTGAATTTTATATGTGCACACAGACACACATTTGGAGTGTATCAGAAGTCTCAAAATGAATGAATAGTTGGAAGCAAGTTAGAAGCGTGGTAACTCAAGAGCAGGGAGGAGGTGAGAATCACATTATTCTTTAGACAGCAACAATCCAGGCCAAATAACACGACCACATGCTGTGGGTGCCTCTGCTCTTAGACAGCAGAACAGCTGCTGTGGGTGAACTCAAATTCTCTGCAGCTCTAAATGTAAAGGCACAGGACAGGCACATTCAACTAATCATCACTGCCGGGGGTGGTAGAGTGGAGGTTTAATTCCTTTAGCTTCCATAATGAGTTGGGTGAAGCACCTTCTCCCACTTGCTCTATATGCCATGGAGAGTTTTTCCAAAATGGGGATAAGAAATGGGAAGCAAGATCACCAAAGAAACAGTAAGATCCCTGTGTTAGCCAGGACTCTTCAGAGGAACAGAACCAATAGAATAAGATGTGTGCATGGATGGATAGAAAGATTGATGGTAGATAGATAGATAGATGATGGACACATAGGTAGATATATAGATACATAAATATATACAGATTTAATGTGGAAGATTGGCTCGTGTGTTTATGAAAGCTGCCAAACCTGGTGATCTGCTGTGTGAAAGCTACAAGCCCAGAAATGTGGATGGTTTTGCTTTAGGGTCAAGCCAAGGACTTGAAAACCAGAAGATCCAACAAGAGTAAGCCCCTGTCCAAAGACATGAAGATGTCCAGGAAGGCCATTTCCCAAGGACAGGAGAAATGGATATCCCAGCTCAAACAGAAAACAAATTCATCCTTCTTCACTTTTCTGTCCTTATTCAGGTGTCCCATGGATTGAAGGACGGCCACCTGCATCTTCTTTACTCAATCCACCAATCCCACCTGCATCTTCTTTACTCAATCCACCAATCCCAATGCTAAACATCCTCACAGGGGGAAATGATGTTTTACCACCATCTGGGCATCCCTAGCCCAGGCAAATGAACACACAAAATTAGCCAGTGTGGTTTCCACAGCAATCACGGCTATGCTGTGATAGCTTTCTAAGGTTCTTACTATCATTGGTATTATTTTTCTTTCACATTTGCACTGTTTATTCTCTAAATGGCCTTAAGAGTTTGCTGCCAACCCTCCCCGAGTTCCGTCAGGATGAGCAGACATGGAAGAGGGGACATTACCGTGCAGTGACTGCCATATACACTTGTGAAATAATCTATGACCTAAAAAATGATTTAAAATTATCTTTTAGGCTGCTTTCCCCTCGTTTCATGCTACCCATAATGAAGAATTTGAGATTTCAGGACAAAATTCCAGGACATTTTAGATTTATTTAAAATTATGTCTATTTGACAACATATTCTGTGTTTACTTTTAAACAGTGGAGGAGTGCTTATAAATAGAAGTAATAGAATAGAACAATTCAGCATTAAGTAAATCTTACATCTGCTGTTTAGCCACTTGAGGGAAAACAGTTTTCTAACAAGTGGCAATGGTCAAGAAAGCTATGAAATTTAGGCCAGTTGTCACGGAAAATAACTTATTAATTGCTAAGTTACCAGTCCTAATAGGAACTCAATTAGGGGAGACAAATAAGCTTAACTAGACCCACTCTATTTGAGAGTGGGGAGTTGTAACTGTCAGGTAAGCTGGTAGATGTGTGGCAGGAACGGTGATTGACAAACTGGTCTTTGTTTGGTCTGAAATTTGGCTTTGATTTAGTGAGCAACTGACAGGCGGGTGTCATCTGAAAATGTGAATTGTGGACTGGAGGGGCTATTTTTCAACAAAATGATTGACATATTGCAGAAGTTGTCCCATAGATGGAGAAGGCCAAATAGAGATTAGTTTTGACAAGCATTTCCTTTCTACCTGTTCATTTTGTATAGAGGAATGAGAATCCCCCCTTTATGTGTTAATTGACTTACCCAGTGGGTATCTGAATGGCCACAGGTATTCGGGAGACTGTGAGGAGTCAGGAGAGAGGTGTTTAAGTTCAGGTCCTTCCATATGTTAGAATTTTAGAAAATACACTCTCCCTGCACCTCCTGCATTATGTGAACAGAAGCTGAAGTTGAGAGGCATTGGCTTCCTGCTGCGCCATCTCTTGCAAATATGGTGGCCAGGTATAGCACAGGAGGCCCATTACAATGAATTTAAAACAATGAATAATTTATTGAGTATGTCTCAAATACTGTACAGGATACACTTATACTCAGAAAATCACTGTTCAACTGACACTGAAGTTTACTGGGCATCCTGTGCTTTTATTTGTTAGGTCTGGAAACCCTGCACCCAGTGACATGCCTGGGAATGAAACCAACACAGGTAAAGCTGGATTCAGAAGGTGCAGAAAGACAAATGCTGGGGGCGCCTTTGGAGCACCTGGATGCAACCATGCCCAAGGCTAGCCTAAGTCCATGTCTTTCTCAGATCCAGGCAAAAAATACAATAAAATAAGAAAATAAAAATAAAATAATCTTTCTTTAAACTAGTTTGAGTTTGATTTCTCTCGACTCCTGCTTGTTTTAGTGACTGAGTTAGAGTGTGCTAAGAGCTAGATTTCTACGTCTAGTTCAGGTTATACAAAATACTAGGGACCAAAGTATTTTAGATTTCTAGTTTTTTTGGATTTTGGAGCATATTGGATTTTGGATTCTCAGATCAGCGATGTTTACCCTATACACACTGAGCCATTTCCTGGAAGTATATCTCGTTCCTGTCAAAATGGTCATTTGTCTTTTTGAATAATAGGCAGTTTCTCTGGAAATTCCAAACCTCTTTATTTTTCTAATCTCATAGATTGTCGCCTGTATCTCAGTTACTTTTCTCATTGCTGAGACAAAATATCTGATGCCAAAAGCTAAAGGAGGAGAGAAGTTTTATTTGGCTCACAGTTTGTAGAGGTTTCAGTTCGTTGGCTGGCTCTCAGACAGGGTGGCATAACAGAGAGGCATCACAGAGCAGAAATAGCTCATGGCCAGCTGAAGGCATCAAGCAGTGATGTGCCAAAATAGCAAATAACAAGTGACCACACCGGTCCTCTCTCTGTCCCTTATATGTACTGAGGTGATGGTGAGCACTCTCACAGGGAGCCACTTCCTAATATCCACTCCAAGAACTATGCCAAACAAATCAGTGGACTAGTGTGGTAATCGCCCACTCTCCATCCCAGCCTCCCACATGCTAGATCCAGTCACCTCAAAAAGCCCAGCTCATGATCACATGGGACTTTGGGGAGACATCTAGACAAAGCATCCCACTTTTCTGAAAGTTGGCAATTAATATATCCTTATGGAGCCACTCATTTTAAAATAATCTGAAATAATTATTTAAAAGCTTAGATTTAAATAATTATAAAATGTTACATAGAAATGAAAAGCTAAAGAACAAATTAAAAATGTTATTTGCATTGGTCGCTAAAAACACTGAACTAATAGCTCCTCTCATTTTATGTCCTATTTCATTGAAATTGATCAACTAGTCTTCTGACCAATGAAACTATGTTACAAGTGTTTGTAAGCTACCTTGTCTCCAGAAAATATTTGATTCTGCTCTGAACAGGAAAAGAAACTTGTCTTTTAATCCACCCATTGAGGTATAAGAGAAACTAATTTATCTAGCCAAGGCAAAATGCTGGGTTATTTGGTGTAAGAGATAAGGAATCACAGAAAGTACAAAAAGACCAAAATACAACCAGGTCACAGGGGAAGATGGCATCAGGACCTAGAAAGTCATCCACTGTGGCTTTTCTTTCTCTCTCTCTCTCTCTCTCTCTCTCTCTCTCTCTCTCTCTCTCTCTCTCTCTCCCTGTCTCTGTCTCTCTGTCCTGCCCCTTTCATTTATACTCATTTTCCTCTACACACCCTCTACTCAGTGGAATACAGCTGCTCCAGATTTACATGATTCAGGTTCTGTGACAGAAACTTAATTTTTGTCATTTCAGGTTCTGGGAAGACAGAATGTGATTGGTTCATCAACCCATGTGTTTTTCCCAGGCCGACTGAGGAAGTGAGCAAGGTCGTATTAAACAAACAAGGCTGACAAGGCTCCCTCTGAGGGCTGCGGACTCTCCTCAGCTTCAAAGGAACACATAACTCCCAGAGATGCAGAAGTTGCCAGGGTGCTACTTACTAGGCTGTTTTAGGCTCCCACTTCCTCCTCTACACTCATTGTGTGAAGCTGGAGATTGCATAGCTCTTTGGTAGCTAGGCATGAAAAGATATCAAAACAGAATTCCAGTTCCCAACAGCCTGGCGGGGCTCGGCTGTGAGAATGAGATTGGCAGTTCAGGTGCTGGCCACCAAGCATGCAGCGTGGAGCCCCGGTCACAACAACAGGACTCCAGGACTGAGCCTGGACCACAGCTCCAAGAATCTGTCTGCTGGCTACGAAGGATCAGTGTAATGTGAGTGGGACATATTTTCAAACTCTTTTGGATAAAGTTGAAAATATAAGCTCTTATAATCATCTCAAAATATTCCTAGTGTACCTACATTTGAAGCATTTCACTTCAGGAAGCTCCCTTTTGTTGAGTCCATTTTGGGCACTTAAGCTGTGTGAGGAAGCAGAGAGACAACAACGTTTAATGATGGAATCTACAGCAGGAGATCCAGGAGCAGACGGCCAGTGCTGCATCCTGCCCGCGCCACTCCATGGCACCGAACAAGTGGTGTGACCTTGATGTATCTGTTTTTCTCATCAGCAGAGTTGAGTTAATGAGTGTGCCTTGCACTTAAGTTGTGAACATTGGATGAAATGGTTAATTCAAGATGGCGAGCTGTGTTGGTTTGGCCAAGACTTTAGGTTGGAACTAAGGTAATTACTCAGGAAATGTCCAAATCATTCCATTTATTCTTATTAAGGGTCTCTGGAATTTTATCCCAGAAGCTATAGGAAGGCATTATGAAGAATGAGATCATCTATGCTAAACTGCATCTGTGAGGTGAATGAATATGACCTGGAGAGAAAAAGGAAAATGATGTGGACCCCTAAGCATGGAGCTCAGCACACTATGATGACTTTAGCTGTAAGTTCTGCTTTACAGCTGTCTATAAAACTGCCCGTCAAAAAGCTCCCGACAGATGACCTGCAGTAATGAGAGTGTGAAGGGAGCAACACTGCAGAACATTTCACCTGACGGGGACACAGATCATGGGAAGGGCATTCCCATAAAGCACAGAACACCTTCCATCGTTTCCTGCTTCTTCTCAGCCTCTGGCCCTGTCCCCCACTTTGAAGTCTCATCTCTGAGTTCTCGGCTTCCACATTTTCAATGAACCATATTTTAATTGACTCATAATCATTCAATCATCAATCCATCAATTTCTAAATTACTCATATAGCAGATGTTTCTTGAGTGAATAATTGCAGCTCAGATTTATTGGGATATTTCAATGGCGGGTTTGTTGATGGTATGATAACAGAACAGTATCAACACTTATTGAACATTTTCTGTGTTAGATACCATGATTAGAGCTGTATATGCATTATCTCATTTATCTTCTCCAACATTATCTGAAATGTGGTGCTATTATTAAAAATATTTTTGTATGATAGGAGCAATAACTTAAGAGACTTTTTGTCAATTGCCCAATGTCACAAAGCTAGTAAATTATAGAACCAAGATTCAAGATCATGTCTAGCTAATCTAACACACAGCCTCTTAACACTGCATGGGGTAGCTTCAGTGGATCTAAAATGCTATTCAGTAATTATTTTTCAACAATGAATTAATAAGGAAGGCCATACCTGATCCATGTCATAAAGTATGGACAAGGAGACTAGTTACAATCTAACCAAGGATGACTTTTATTCCAACTGAAAATAGTAAAGTAAACCAAAAAATAAAGTAGAAACCCATAGCATAATCCCATTTTCCTGGTATAACTCACTGAAAGGCCATTAATATATTTAACATATAATACTCAGTTTGACAAAACTAAAAGATGAGTTACAAATCTTGCCATTGAAAATGATAGAAATCCAGCTCCAACTGCTTGAGAAACGATCGGACGTGTAGTCTCATGTCCTTGAAAAGGTAGACGGCAGAAGTGGCTTCAGGTACAGCTGGAACTGGTGTCATCAAGGACATCTTTTTCTCCACTTTTCAATTCTGTCTTTCACAGTATCAGTGCTTCTTTCTGCCTTGATGGATCCCACTGCCAATTCCAGGCTCTTTCATTTTAGTAACAAGGACAATACTCAAATCTTCGTATCTTCAAGTCACACAGACTCCAGATGAAACATAACCTCCCCCACCCACTTCTGTGGCTCTTAAGAAAAAAATAAACCTTTCTTTTTGCCCGGAACCCTAGCAAACTTCTCCACAGAGCTTGGTCCATCTTCAATTGAATCCTGGTTGCCAGAAGGAGAGTGTGGGAGATTGTTAACCTTGGCCAGTCCCTGAGAAAGTATGGAACCACAGGAGAAGAATGGCATTGTTGGACACGACAGAGAATAAACTGCCCCAAGTCAAACTCTCCATGGTATTCTATAAAGGAGCAAGATGCATAGAAGCTAGGCTGCAAAAACAACTGGGGTCCATCATACCCAAAATTTCAGGTTTTTGTTTGATTATTGAGTGCCTAAATATATCTCCCAAAAGCACACAGTAGCTCAGCTCAGCACTGCACTAACATGGAAATTTTACCTTATTCATTACCATATTGGAAGCACTTTCTAAAGCAAATGCAGCATTCCTTTAACAGGAGTACATGTGATATTTCTTTTCTTCCCAAAGTGCTTCAGAAGTACCAACCTTTAAAATGTCTTGAATATGATTATCATCATTACTCTCCTCTAGATCAGCTTTGTCTCATGCATAAACAAAAGGTAGCAACATGCAACATTTCAATTAAACTCGGATTAACTACTGTGTTTCTTTACAGGGTGGTACTTCAATTGCAGTTTGCTCTGTGTTGTTTATTCGACAAATGTGTTTGGCATGTGTAAACTGCTGTGAATGACTTTTCTTTTTGTGACATTTTGGGCAGGGGAAAAACTGTGTGACTCTGTAAATGACACAGTTCGCTACAAGTGGCAATACAGGAATTTGAAATTCTTAAGCGATTTAGCATTTCCCCTTCTAGCCAGATTACAGATCACAGAAGAGTGATATTCTGGGGGATTTGAACCAATCAGGGAATAGAAGTAGAATTTTTACAAAACAAATGTATGTATAAATTAGCACTCTCTCCTCTTTTTCACATAAATAGCAATACTAATGGATCCATACTGTAAGATATGGAAAGGGTGCTGTGTTCTATGACTATTCATCTTCTCAAGGAGAGGCAGGATTAAATCACCTGATCAGTTCAGGCTTCGGCATAGTACAGAAGCCCTGGCTATCTCAGTTGAAGGAGTGTGTGTTTCTTGTTCAGAAAAAGGAACTGGAATTTGCATGAATTGGTGTGAAGGGTAGGGCAGAGAGAGAGAGAGAGAGAGAGAGAGAGAGAGAGAGAGAGAGAGAGAGAAACAACACACTGGATAGGGCATAATGCCCCAGTTTGCTTCAGTTTTCACCATTCCTTTGCCCCATATCCAGTGCACTCTGTTTATGTTTGTGCGTCTGTTTTGTTTTGGTGCTGGGGATCAAACTCATGACCTTGTACTTTCCAGGCAGAGGCTTGTGCCACTGAGCTAGATCCCTGGCCCACTGCACTCTATTTATGATACCTTCCTGGATTTGACCATAGCTGAGTTGTGGGTTTCTATATAAAGAAAGCCACCAAGAGAAAATAGTTGATTGACTCTTTAAACACCAATACCCCTCAAACATTTTTCCAATATATAATTAGTAAGGGTAGAGAGAATTTGATTTTCTAAAAAATTTTTTCTCAGAATCAAAACTAATTATAATTTTACATCCATTGGTGAAAGCAAATCATGACTCAAAACTAAGGTGGCAAAATGTCATTTTTCTTTAGTTTTGGTTTCTCTTTGGAAGTTTCTTGTGACTTTTCAGAACCACACAACTTCTTGTGAAGTATATTAAAAGGCTTAAAATTCACAATATGAACCACACCCTTATAAATCACAGGACAGTACACACGATGTGGTTTGAGAATTTCCTCTAACCACATTTGCCATCTTGGAGCTGATGTCAAACACCATGTGCATTGGCCACAAAAATTCTAGCAAAATTAACCCAATGTTATGCTTCTGTATCTTCATCTTTTCAAGGTGCCATGGTATGCGTTTCCATAAGAGAGGGCCCACTCCACACTTTCCCAGCTTCTCCCATTGGTGTTTCTATGTTTGCTGTGGATTGACACTCACCTGGACCCCTACCCCCACCTATCCATAGCCGTGGCAGAACAGGAAGGCAGGATATAGAAGCATCAAGGAGTCACAGAATGTGTGCGCTTAAGGACTTGGCATTGGAAAATCAGCAATGCAGGATTGTGATGGGTCCCCTATATTTTAATAAGTGGTGCAGTCTCCTTGATTGCTGTCTTTATGGCCCAGCTGTGACTGCTTAATTGGGAAGTCAGAAGATTACTGGCCAACTGAACCAACTGCCTGTTTTTGTAAATAAAGTTTTATTGAAACACAACCATGCCCATTCATTTACAAGTGGTCGATGGCTTATTTTGCTGCATCAGCAGAGCTGGGTAGCTGCCACAGAGGCCAATATGGGCTTCAATGGGAAGATATTTACTACGTGACTTCTCATTAATTCTCTAACACAATAGAGAAATGTCATTGCTTGTGGCATATATGCAGTTTCTTTGAATAATCAGGTCCCCTGATATAAACTCCAGTGTTTCCTCTTCAAGAAGGACCCTGGTGACGTTTGTAATCATTAGTTCACTGCACATCTTCAGATGACCAGCTGCTTGGGGGCCACTCCTGGATCTGACCATAGCAAGCAAGAACACTTTTTACCCTATGTAACAGATCACTGTAACTTTGCTTTCAGCAAAGAGATCTGGGTTCTCTCACCCAGCAAAAAACCCTGGATGGATATTGGCCTAGCAATTGTGCCTGGGTCACATGAAAGTGACCCCAGACTTGAACTGTTCTTTTTCGTTCTACTGGGCTCAACCTGGTGATTCTTCCTCATCCAAGGCACTTCACGGCTTCAGATCTTATGCTTCCACTCCAGACATTCCATCTTTGCAGCTCCTTTCCAAGAAGAATAGAAAAAGCATGAAGGTTTCTCTGCGACAGCTATGGCCTTTCAACCCTGAAAGGAAACCTCCTGTGGACTCCCACACCCTGGGTCACTGAACACAGTGATCGCATCTCTTCAAGCATCTGTCGTTTCTGTGCTCTCCAGAAGAAGAACAAAACTGGAAGCCAATGGATTTTCCACAACAGTGTATTGAATGGTAGGTGAAGGTCGCAATGGGTGAAGAGGGGAATTACAGACAAAATATTTCCCACTGAGTTTAATTTGGTGCCAAGAGTGGCAACAGAGAATGGCAAGAGAAGGTGTCCTTGGTGACCAAACTACTGGGAGCGGTCTCTTTGTCTTAACTTTTCATTTCGCAGAGGGACATGTGAGATGTCCAAATGGAAAATAAGATATTAGGGCATAGCTTCATGCTTTCTGATTGTCCAACATCGGCAAGCCAACTTTCCAGGAACAACTCCCTAATCTGCAGAACCAGCTCTCTCAGACAATGTGATTTAAATGAATCAGGCTTCAGCCCTGGCTCCAGGAGAAGACGTCAGTCCCAGGTCGGTCTCCCATCCCCCAACCTCAGTGCTTGGTTCAAAGACTGATGCAGACCCTGAGTAACACAGCCAGGGGGATGCAAAGGCCTGGTGGGTGCTACAGGGATGAGACTGTCAGTGGATGCTGGAGAAGCCAGGCAGAGTGAAGCCCACACAGAGAAAAGCAGAGGTCCATGAGGAGCAACCATCCGGTCATAACTGTGCCTGAACTCGGTATTTTATCTTTCTATTTAAACTAAAACAAAGCCCAACTAAATGGCTCCAAGCCATAAAGAACATTGTTTTTGACTCATTTAACTGTAAGTCTAGACACTGGCAGATTTACTCCAGAGTATTTACCCACTGGATCAATGTTGTCATCCAGATCTTGGGTTTTTATTTTTGTCCTTATTTCTTCTTTCTTCATCTCTCTTCTTTACTTTACTCTAAAGCTTCCTCCTCCCCTTGATTATAAGATAGCTGCCAGCAATGATTTTTCCCCTCCAGGTTCAGCAAAAGAAAGCACTCAGGTGACACTTCTGACATTTTACTGCCTTGGACCCTTGCCTTCTCCAGAAACAATCACTGCAATCAGTAGAGAAATGAAGTGTCCTGACTGGTTTAAACCCTGAGCTAGGGAGAGGCTCTATTTCCCCAGGGGTACAGAAGTCAAATAAGAGTTAAAGATGCCAGAAAATCTGAACTTTGTCAGAAAGTATCAGTGGAGTGAGTGCTAGAAGGAAAAGTAACAGTGCCCATTAAAATTATCAATTCCAGGAATTCTGGGTTATGTATTGCCAAAATTTTTCCTTAGACCAGTGTGACTTAATTTTCTTCTCTTTGTAACTTAAGGGTATTTATTGATGGCTTTATTAGCTTTTTATTTTATTGTGACAAAATGCCTGATAAAATCAACTTATAAAAACAAAGATTCATCTGGGCTCATGGTTTCAGCAGGTCCAGTCCATGGTTAGCTGCTCCATTGCTCTTAGGCCTGTAGTAAGACAGAACTATCATGGCAGAAAGATGTGACAGAGACTCAACTCATGGTGGCCAGGAAGTTGAGGGAAAACAAAAAGGTCATAGACAAAGGGACTGGGAACAAGATATAATTCCCAACATAACCTTCTCATCACTCACTGCCTTCAACTGATTTGCATTTCCTGTTTCTGCCACTTACTAGTAATACCATCACGATATGAATCCATTGATGGGTTAATACACCAGGGAAGTTAGAATGATCTTGTTTGAATCATTATGCAACAACTTGATCCAAACCTTGACAACCTTGATAAATGTAGTTGGGAATAGACAAGCCATCTTTCAACCACACCACTTGTTAATCCATATCTTCCTTTCATTTTAACTTTTCTCTTTGAAACTTTTCTGATCTTAATCTGCTATACAGTTTATTGTGTATCTTGTCTCACTCACTACTGACTAACCTTCAGGAGAGCAGAGACTGGAGTCTGAACTTTTGCTTCCTATGTCTGTGAGAGTAGCTGGCCCATAACATGTGCTCAGTAAAAAAACCACTGAATGAATGACTGAGTGAGTGGGTGTACAGATGAATACATCCATATATAAAGTAGAGGGAAGGCCTTCAAATACAAGCCAATGTAATCTATAGAATCAGCTCTGAGATCTCAGGCTCTAGAGAGCAAATCTAGCGCACGAATTCTCCCCTCATCCTGCACCACTGCAGTCACCCATGTGTCCAGGACAACAACTGCTTTCCTTCATGTGTCTCTTTTCTTCAAGTCCCTGAGTATTTACATTTCTGCATGTGCACTTTACCTACATATTTAGATTCCAGTTCTTTGCATTTACAGCCAAATAAAGGAACCAATGATCTTTTGCAGGATTACTGTATTCACTAAGACACTTTCAGCTTTTATCCTAGCTCCATCCCTAGGTCCTTTGTCTCCTTTCATATTTTTCACTGCATGTCTCTGTGAAATTCCTCTCCTACTGTCCCAAAGCAGCCAGTATGAACCACAACACACCCCAGCTTTTATACCAATAACAGCTTACAGCAATGGTCCCCTGGGCTGACTGGTTGCCAGTACCTGACCTGAGCAATAGTCAAGGGATCCAGAGCCTTCTGATACCCAGAGTTCCTCCTGATCAGGAGCCTAGGAAAGAACATTCCTTGTCGGCACAGATGGTAGCCAGGTGTGGCTTGCCCAGCTGGGCTCCATCTTGGAACTTCTAATGAATTTTGCAGCTGGACCTGGGTCACAGCTCTTGCAAATCCTTTACTTCTGCAGGACTGCTGACCTCAAGCAGGGCCAGGTAGGGGTGATTTAAGGACTCTGTGGTCCTTCTGCAAATGTCCCTGAAATGCTCCCCTTTTAAGTTCTCACCATTTTGTGCCATGAAAAACCTCACGAAACAGGACATTGCAGGCAAATAAGCAGCTATCCTAGCTACCATGCTTTGTGAATATGACAACCAGCTCTTAATTCAAAAGTCTGATTTTAGAAAATTTGAATACAGATATTTGAAGAGTACATTTCTAAGTCAAATTTTTAATTTCACTTTGAAAACTCTTCCTCTTGCTTCCTTGTTGAGTAAGCTTGAACAAATGACTGGAATCAGTGTTTCTCCAGTGTGGTCCTTAGGCCAGCAGTAATAGCACCTGGCCACTCGTTACAATGAAAATCTTGGGGACCCCAGCCCAGACCTACTGAGTCAGAAATTTTGGGAGGGAACCCGGCACTCTGTGCATTCCAGCTTGAAAGTCCCTACAAACCCTCCAATCTGAGCTTCTCTGATAGCACACACAGGTAATAATACCTTGCTTCGTAAGGTTGTTGCGTGAATTGGACTCCATAATCCTTGCACATCAGGCATTTAGCAGAGCACTGGGTACTTGGTCCGTGTTCAATAAGTGACAGCTGCAATTAATGTTGTTGTTATTATTGGATTTCTTGTCTAGGTGGCCCAGGAATCAGCTCAGGAGTTGGTGTGCCTACCTGTGAAACAATAAAGAGGGAAGATATTTTAACATTAATCATTATAACAATAGCTAATTTATTGAGCTCCGCCCCTGTGCCAAGCGGCTAATCACTTCACAAACATTGCATTCAATGCTCATTAGACAAAAACTCTAAGAGAAGGCTGGGACCATGTCCCCCTTTCACAGTTGAGACAATGTGTTTAAAGAACTTAAGGAAGTGACCCGTGACAATGCAGACAGTGAGTGGGAAGGCAAGTGCCTGCAGCCCAGGTTAGGAGGAGTCACTACCTGAGCCCCCAGAATGCCCTGCGGAAGGTGCTATGGAGGTGACCATCTCTGCACCCATGGCATTAGTTTGAAAATCTGAGTGAGAGACTGGAGATGTGGCCCAGTGGTAAAGCATTTGCCTAGTATGTGCAAGGCCCTGGGCTCAGTCCCTGGCCCTGCAAAAAAGTAATAAAAATAAAAATCTGTTGATATTACATATTCACAGCAACACAAATATCAACGTGATACCTATAATTACAGATGATTTGAGGTCAAGTTTTTGCTTGAAATGATTTCTTTCTGACAGCCTAAGAGTCAAAGCAATGCTGTTGCTGTTCTTAAAGTCGTCCATGGCTCTTAATCTCTGCCAAGACCAGGATGGGGACCAACTTGTTGGACAGAACTAACAAGACAGTTCAATGTATGGAATCAGCATTGTTTTCTCTGGCTTCCATTTTGGGGCCCTTCTCACCTGAACCCAAAGAATGAGATACAGTCAAGTATTCGTTAGTCCAGAGCAAAACACACACACACACACACACACACACACACAAATAGTATTCGTTAGTCAACTGGAAATAGAGAAAAAAATAAAGTCTTCTTTACCCACGGAAAGTAAATCTTTGAATGCAGATTAAAAGGAGGAAATGTGACATGTAATTACTGCTAAGTACATGTTAGAAGTCTTACTTCCTAGTGTGGGCCTTTGGTCCCCAACAAATACCAAATGCATGCCACTTTCCAATACCACACAAAATTCTGGCACATAAAATACCAATAACCTCCTATAAAACAATCCTTTTAAATGGATAAAATTATATGTATATCAAACAAATTTCAGGATGAGCTGCTGTATTTATGAAATGAATACACGTAACCCCTCAAAATGATGTTTCGGGGTAAAATATATGTTTATGCAGTGCAAAAGCACTCATTTTATCCTAGAGAATGTTTGAAGGAACAAAACCCAGAGGTCTTCTTATTTGAGGAAAACCAATAACTTTGTCTTTCACTTGAAGGTGCCTGCCTGAATCTCAGAGGCCGGATCCCAGAGACGTTCTGCGATGTCGGGTTTACTGTGCCACTTGCCGCGTCCCTAAAATGACAGTGACCACGCTAATCCCACCCCGCAGATGCCAGTGTGGGCTTCTGCCTTTGCTTTTATTTTCTCCCCTTTGCAGCCCCGCCCTAGATCTCTCTTGAAAGGCCTTCTGTTCTGTCAGCCGTAATGACATCTGCTGGCAGACACAGGAAGTCATAAATCTGTAGGTTCCCTCTCAACCAAACCTTGTTAATGCTGCCATTTATCACAAGGGCCGGGAGGCCGTCTCTGGAGGGCCGGCTCAGAGTCCATTTTCTCCCAGAGCCCTTTCCCAAGAGAGCCACCATCTCCGCGGCAGCCGCTCTTTCATCTCCCCTCCCGTGTGCAGACCCACAAGTCAGGCCCGTGCAAAGCCCACCGTGAGCAGGCAGCTTCTGGAAAGGAGCCACTACTGCAGCAGCACTGGCCCCACTTGATGCTCGAGATGGAGGCAGGGCCATCCCGAGAAGGAGGAGGAGGAGAAGGAGGAGGAGGACGTGTCCTCCCTCGTTTAAAACAGGCCCTGCCTGCTGCTGCCAGAGGAAGGGAGGGGTTCAGCCCTCCACCCCCCCTGCTCCCTGCTCCCTGCTCCCTGCTCCATGGCTTTCTGGGCAGAACTACAGTAGCGGGAGCTGACAGAGAATGATTAAAGAGGATTACTAAACTTTTGTTTGGAACAAATGCAGGTGATGCTTGTGTTAGAAGGCTGAGAAGCCTCTCACAGCCCAAGCCCTGGATGAAGACCTTGACCTTTTCCCATGCTTCCTGGCTTTGGCTTCTCAGGTGGGGTCCCTGGGTCGGTTGCATCAGCCTCCCCTGTCAGAACTGGTTAGAAGGGCGGCTTCTCAGACATGTGCAAGTCCCACTTATCAGAAGCCACATTTTCACCGAGCAGCCCTCCCACTCCCTTGCTCACAGGGGTCTCTGCACCTGTGTTCCACACCCATGTCCTCGCTTGGCCCTTTTGGCAATCAGACCGGATCACTCTGCTTGACTGGGGTGCCCGGGCACTGCAGGATGTTTGGCATTCTCCCAAAATGTGACAACCACAAAAGGCCACGAGACGCCAGCAACATTCCTGGGGTATGACAACCCCCCGAGATGCTGGGGTCGGGGAGGTCAACATTACTCTGCTGGGATCCTAGAAATGCAAAATGTGGTCTTTGGATCAGTACCTTCAGGGTCTCCTAAAAGATGGTCAGAAGTGCACATTCTAGTCCGGCATGGCGGTGCCTGCCTGTAAAGCCGGTGATCTGAGAGGCTGAGGCAGGAGGATCCCAAGTTCAAATCTAGCTTTAAAAACTTACTGAGACCTGACTCAAAATTTAAAAAGGGCTAATGTTGGAGTTCACTGAGAAGGTCCTGAGTTCAATTCCCAGTAGTACCAAAAAAAAAAAAAAAAAAACCCATTCTCAGACCACTTAGCTTCCCCACTGCCAGAGACCTGCAAAACCAGAAGCTCAGAGATGGAACCCAGGAATCTGTTTAACTCTTTGGGAGATAACAGGCCCACATATTCCTTGGCTGTAGCTTGTGAGCCAGGCAAGGCGATGGAGCAAACAAGCAGGCAGCCAGTGACCTGGAAGTCACAGGGAACACAGCATAACCAAGGCCACAGCACATGGGGATTAAGACCACTGGAGCCACTGCCCCGCCAGGAGGCTCAGCACGCAGACCTGAGTGTTCGCCGTCTCTATGGCCTTGGGGAAGTTACCTAAACCCACCCACGCCTCCCTTTCCTCCTCTGCCCAACAGAGACAACCGAAGCACTACACCTCACCTGATTAAGGACGGATACGCTTTTATGTCCAAGTGCATACAGCAGTACTTGGCACTGAGTGCTTGGTAAGCATCATCTCCTGTGTTATACTTAGTATCATTTACCTGTGCGATCCAAGGTTGAGGCCTGTAAGAGCCTGACAGGGGCGTTGTTCCCTGCTGCGCCCCCTGCAGGCAAACAAAAGACCTGCAGCCTTGGCCCCCAGCAGGTGCTCAGTGGGTGCTGGGGGGCAAAGGCTACTGTATGGTGCCTACGGAGTGTCCCTGGGTGTTGCTGTAAGCTGATGTCTTTGCAAATATAGGACATTGTGCCACAGTGAGTTTAGCCTTTACTATAGATTAGACTGGACCTCAGCTCTGAAAGCACTTCATAAACAATTGTCAATCAAATCAACCAATGCTTATTTAAGAAGCTAAAAATGCAAAAGTGCTTCCCAGGGGTCACCCTGTGTCTGCTGTGCTAAGTGTTTTGTCATTGTTCACAGCATTCTCTCTACACTCCTAATTGACTCAGTGATATGATTGTCCCCATTTGACAGATAAGAACACTGAGGCCTCAAGAGGTTAGAGAATATGCTCAAGCTAGAAAATACTTTTCTTAATGCTGGGCTCTCTGATTCCAAACCCACACCTACCTTTCTTCCCTGATGCTTACCTGGCCTACACACAGTGATCCTGCATACCTATTAGGATTTCTGGGACAATCCTAATTTTCAAGTTGTGCGCCCCATAGTCAGAGATGTCAGAGTATGTGCTGATTTTGCTCGAGAGCTCCAGCTGTGAGGATAATGAGCCCTCTGCTCCAGAGCCTCACTAGGGAACCACCAGGGAGGAGGAAAAGAGGCCCCCGTGTCCACAAATGACCACCTATAGTGACAGAGGAGGCTGACAAACTCAGGAAGACAAAAGACTCAGAAGCAAGGACTCAGCACATCCTGTAAACCACCAACAGTGCCACAGAGCTGCACTGCGGGCTCAGCGCTGCATTCCACAGCATTTGCCGAAGGTGGCCGTGGGCCTGGAGCTCCACTGAGAAGTGCGGCCTCCACAGTGAATGAAGCCCCCCCTGCCCTCGTGAGGGTCACGATGTTGGCAGCTCTGACGCAGAAGCATTGCCTCTGCCTTACTTAATGGTGGGACCATAGGTGCCAGCAACACCACAGCCCCTCTGGCTGCAGGGAGGGTCCCGTGGCAGGCAGGAGAAGCTGGGTAAACACCCCTGCCCGTCCCCTTGGGGAGGGACGCCTTGGAAGGCGCATCATCGGCACCATTCCCCCTTACCCTCCTGCTGCCACACCCCAAGCCGGCTGCCTTCTCTTCCTAACTCATTTTGCTACTCTGACTGGGGTCATCATTTCCTGAATTTGCAAGCCCGTTTGATCTCAGTGTCCCCAAATGTTTATCACAGGGAAGCAAGAGCAAGACACCCCTAGAAAGAGGGCTTGGCGCTGACCCAGACTCTCCAACCACATCAAGTCTGTGGGGTCCTTAGTGTTGTCAGACAGCCCCACAACAGTGAAGACTCAAACAGCATTCAGGACAAGTCACTTGGACATATTCCCAGCAAGCAGGGGCAGAATCTCATGAAATTTTCAGGACAATAGCACGCTTAATGCCTAATCACAATAGATAAGACATGCTCTGGATAAGACAGAAAAGTGTTCTCAGGGTGAATTATATCATTCCCTATTTGCTTCTGAGAGTTGAGGGGAGCACAGTTCTAATGAGTCCAGGAAGTGAAGCTTGATGCACAGTCAAGGTGGCATAAAATATACCAGAGCCCAGGACTTAAAGGCTGCCCGTCACATGGTGCCCAGGCTGTTTCAGTCCTTACTTTCACTTAATGTCTTCCTGTTGTTAATGAAGTCGAGCAATGGATTACTGGGCTGGAGACTTGGTCTGGATTCTTCAGCGGCAGCAAAACACTGTCACCAACTATAAGAACACAGCTCCCCAGGAGAAATGTGATATATGTTAAATCTAACAGCTCCCTATCCCCAACCTGCCCACTCAGCAATCATCCTGTTTAAAATATACATAGTGTTTAATTGCAGTTACAAAATCCTACAGCTCACCCAATCATGATAGTTTTGTCAAACGAGAACCTGATAACTTTTGGAGGATTTATTCCAAGAAGCAAGCTGCCCAATGCCTGAAGCATCGACAAACTTTATTGTCATCAACCTTGACTGCTTTTAGAAAACACATTTCTACCCAGAAGAACAAGATGTAGTTTTCCCTGTGTTGGGGAGCAAACTGTCTCTAATGGACTAGGTGATTTCAGGAAATACATAAATGAATTACCCCTTGTCAACAGCTGAAGGGATCAAATTCAAACCTGACACGAGGCAGGAGCTCCTCTGTGATCGAACCCCAGTCTGCCCATCTCCCCTCTCCACATCTTCTGTGCTCTCCCTGGTGGTGCCTCCGAATCTCAGCACTGGCCACTTACTGTCCCCTTCCATTTGGAGACCAAGCTGTCCCTTCCAATTTCCAGCCCTTGTTCCTGATCGGTTGCTTCCAGACCTCAGTTTCTACACTGCCTTCTCAGAGACCCTTTTCCTGTCCCTACCTCTCAAGTGTGCTCTGCCCTCACCCTTATTCACCACCCTATTGCCCCCTGGAGTTGCTCCTTACCACTCTCCCCAACCCTAGATTGCCCTTGCCTGTTTCCTGCAGTACCAGATGTCACAGGAGAGGGTGGGCCATCACCAGAGATTGCTACCTGAAAGCTTTCACAGAGTTCCAGGGAGAGAGACATCGCAAATAACTTAAATCACTGAAGATAAGGGCAGTGAATTATATCCTCAATGGCAAAAGTGTATGGTGCTCCTGGCTCTAAACTTAGCCACACATTGGAATCCCTTGGGAGCTTTTAAAAAAATATCCCAATAGCTGGATCCTACCCCTACAGCCTGATGTAATGGCTCCAGGGTGAGATGTGGTCCTTGGGACTTTTTTTTAAGTCGCCCAGTTGATTATAATATGCAGCAAGAAGTCTGAACATACCACCTTTTCTTCTCAAGATATTACATATGCATGCAGGAGCACACACACTGGAAGTGTGCAATGAACTAATTTCCAGACTGAATGCACTGAGGTACCCAGCACCCCAATTAAGAACAATCTCACCCCCTCAGAAGCCACCCAGGCCTGCTTTGCCAGGTAACCATCATCCCAGCTCCCAAGCATAAGTGGGTTCTCCTTGCTAGTGTACTTCTGGATGTGTAGAGTCTCTGTGCTATCAGAGAACAGGGACTGCAGAAGTGTGAGTCACATGCGATCATCTGGGAGGGCTTCCCAGAAGAAGTGGTGTTTAAGAGAATGTGAAAGAGACCTTAGACTAGTGAGAGAAGCGTTTTTTAAAAAAAAAAAGGTAGAGAAGTTGATGAGACTACAATATCCATCAGAAAAATGTCAAAGAGGCAAAGAAGTGATAGACCTGCGTCTAACATAAACCCTGTGGGCTGTGGTGTTTTCACAGCACACCCTTCCTGTCAAATATGCCCACCTTGGTATTCAGTGACTGCACAGGTTTTTTCGGTTTTTTTCTCTTGAGCTCTAGTAGTGCACTGAACTGGGGAATATAGAGATGAATCAAGCCCATGGTTCAATTAGAGGAGATAAATAAACAGGAAAATACTCAGGAAAGATGCTCACAAAATAGGAGACAGAGAGCGGGCACCGCAGAGGACCTCTGAGCTTAGAAACAGAGTTGGAGGAAGAAGCCTGTCAGAGGGGAAGTGAATATAAGTGTCATCCCAGAGGCAGGCCCCGCAGTGCTGGAGACAGCCCCACCCCTCCAGGGGCTCGCAGGGGGCCTGGATCCCGGAAGAGCCCTGCACACAGTAGGCCTCAGCAAGTGCCTGTTTTCATTGCATTAACTTGGAGTCCAGGGGTGAGACAGGCAACTGCATAGCAGCCACAACAACCTCTCAGTATTAGATGAACCAAATGGGGAATTCACAGGGACCCCGAGGAGCCCTTTCATCTGACCCCTCTGAGGAAACCCAGGATTACATTTGCCTTGTGTTACTTGCATGCAGTAAACCTCCCCATACTTGACTCGCTTGCTACAAAAACCTGACTTTTGTATAGGAAAGATTCTTATACCTGACACCTTATCAGCATCACCTGGCAACTGTAAAATTTTCAGATTTTCTGGTTCCACCCTAGGATCCAAGTTAGTAAGTCTGGGGTGGGGCTTGGGCTTCTTTGATTAAAAAAGGAGAATAATAATAATAATAATAACATTCCCCAGGTGATTCTAATCCTCTGCCAGTGTGGGAGCAACTCTTCCGGGAGAGTCATGCCAATCAGCTCCTGCCCTTACGTGTCCCAGCGTCTGAGAGCAGGATCCCAGGAACCGAATCTAAGCCCTTACGACTTAACCGTAGCATTGGTGTAAGATGTTAATTTTTGGAAGAAGTCTCCCAAGGAGCCAGTGCATATGGATTAGCCCAGCACTTTTGCCAATTCTCGTAATGCGTGTAGCGGCTTCTCACATTCTGCCATCACTTCCAAACCCACCTGCACCACGCAGCCTCTTTCTTGGCCCTTAAATACATTTATTTTTTGAGATTTGAATAAATGCGCTTAAACTTCAGATTGAGACTACGAATGGAACGAAGCGTGTTTCACAAAAATAGAAGGCAACGGTAAGCTGAGCCCAATGAAAACAAACTACTTTGCAGAAGGTCCACTAGGTAGACTGGCTACACTCTGAGCTTCCAGGTCTGCGATCCGTGATAGCTTAGTTAAGAACACAAGTTAGCAAGTGTTATATAGAGAAAAGATGCTCAACCCTAATGGAGACTTTCTCAAGTTAAAAGATAGTTCAAAGAGAGTAACTTCCTCACTGTGTGAGTCAGTGTCATTTAACATGGCTACACCACTCAAAAGCCTCTGAGTGCCACTGTGCTCTGCGCCCCCCAGTTTAACCAACATCTTCTTCGTTGATAAGGAAATTAACCATTCTGCATTAGTAGCAGTAAGAAAAAATACATATTACCACAAGGACACTCCAAAGGAGTGGGCTCGGCAGTACACTGGCAGCCAGCAAAAGACAGGCACTGCAGAGTCACTAGGACATGCTCATTAAGGACCAGGAGGGAGTGGAGGCAAAATTCTGAGACTGTTGGAGAGAAAATGCAAGAAATTTCACAGCTCAGAAGCAACTATTAATTTTCTCTAGGCTGGGATTAGGTGGGCTGCTTCTGGGTGAGGACCATCTGAGGGCAGATGACTTAGCGACCTGTGCCACACTTCTAAAGTGGAGAAGCATGTGGCGACGTGAAAAGTTATTAAGCAGCACTTTGCAAACAGTGACAATGACACATCATGGCTGACAAGTTGAGTGGAGAAAGTTAAGTTTCCTACAGCCTAGAAAAACTGCTACAAAAGATCTTAGTGGACCAGTCATTCCTGGTAATTGCCCAGGGAGGAGGGCTGAGGTGGTGGGTGGGTGAGTTGTGCACAGGAGGTATCCCAGGCCACAGCAGTAAGGTCTCAATTTCCCTCAGTGTGAGGATGGGAAAATAAGGAGCAGGATGGGTAAAAGTTCATCCCGATATCCACAATGACAGTATCACCCCCTTAGAACCCTGTATTATATGAATATCTAAGCATGACTTGGTTTTGTAGCTAGCAGTACTGGGTTTGTCTGATTGCCAGAGAGAAAAGTTCCTTTTTAATGGAAGTTCCTGCAGCAAGCAGGAACATCACTTGTGGGGCTCTCCTTGTGGGGCTTATTTATTCAAAGTGCGGATTCCTGGTTCTTTACCCAGAATTTCTGATAGAGAAAGTCTAAGGCATCGGGGCTCAGCAGGTAACAGCCACGGCTGCTGTGAAATAGTCTACTTTGCACAGGACGGCCCCTTCCCACAAAGGGCTGTTGAT
The DNA here is from genome assembly GCA_004027455.1 of Hydrochoerus hydrochaeris. Classification (NCBI taxonomy): domain Eukaryota; kingdom Metazoa; phylum Chordata; class Mammalia; order Rodentia; family Hydrochaeridae; genus Hydrochoerus; species Hydrochoerus hydrochaeris. The sequence continues at coordinate 32,661 of PVLA01002463.1, forward strand.
TTCCCTTTGTGGGATATCCCTTTGTGTATCTGGCCAAGGATGTTGATAGTGCCAAGGTTAGAAAACCTTGTTCCAGGGTCTGAGAAGCCAGCCATGTGCATTTTAAGTGAGGCTGGTTGGAACAGAAAGCTGATGCTTCCTAGCATGCCTGTCTGTGTAGGGTCGGGGTATCCCTGTCAGAGTTTCCTTTTTCCCTAATTCCTTCTGCACATGTAGAAGTCAGTTTTGACTGGACTTTCCCCAGAAAGTCCCACCTAGGTGCTCACCCTCCCCCCACCCTCCACATCCAGGATCATCTTTGTCCAAAGCGCACCTCCTCTCTGCCTATGTCCCTTGGTTCTTCTTAGCCATTTGTTGCTCCCACCGGAAGGAGGGCTGCCTAAGGGCAAGGTTCAGGTTGCACCTGTTCATAGATGTGTCCCCAACACCTGGAAAGTTGCTGGGCCCACAACCGCCCTCAGTGATAAAGGTTGGCATCCATCCGTCCAGCTAGATGACTCCATCAGACCCCAGCGATGCCCTGTGTCACCAGCATCCTGCAGTGTATCGATCTGAAATGAGACAGTCTTGCAGTGACTGAGTTTTCACTCCTTGCACAAATGTTTCAGGGCAGCCCGATGATGAGCCTCAAGCGTTGCCATCATTGGAGGTAATTATAGAACAAAAGAGGCAAAAATCCCTCCTCCCAGCGCAGCTCAAATTCTACAGGGGCTCTCAGATGGTTAACCAGACAGAAAACTGGATACAGCCTGTGGCTCTTGGAGAAGCCTGGTGGGGGGAAATAAAATGGAGAAATGGGATGGGGTGCTCATGAAGCGATAAACCAGGTGGCCCTTCGGGAGAGCGTGACATTTAAGCAAAGATGGGACGTCACTGGGATTTGCCTGCAGCTTCCCATTAGAATATAAATACCCAACGACCAGGATTTTCCTTTCTCTGTGGCTTTTGTGTCTCTGAACAGATACAGAGTAGGTGCTCAATAAATACTGCTGAAGGGAAACAAAAACCCCTGCACTCCTTAGCCCATCCAAGAGCCCTCTGCAGAAGGCAGATTTTGTTTTAAGACCACCTTGAGTCATGGAGACCGTGCGCAGAACAGGAGAACTAAACTTAAGGGGGACAGGTGAGCAGGACATTTGGGGGAAGCATGGGAGTTACCCCTGGATAAGGTCCCCTCCCCTTCCCCCTGCCCTGAGCAGCCTAGGCTGTGCCCCTGCAGATGCTGGCACTGGTGCCCAGCTTCCAAGTTTAACCACCGCCCTGCCCTGCTGGCTTCCCAGCCCCTCCCTGCCCCCCTGCGTCCTCCTCCCCGCCCTCATCCTCCTCGGGAGGGGTGACCTGGGCTGGCAGGGCGCCGGGAGCCCCTAGGGGCTTGGCAGGCCCGGGGTGCTCGGCCCCAGCCCCTCTCCCCCGCGGCGGCGGGACACTGTCCCTTTAATAGACTCCCTCTGCCCGCCGCTCTGCGGCTGGGGAGTAAATTTCTCCCTGTCACCAGGTCGCGGGGAGAGGAGGAGGAGGAGGAGGAGTTTGTTAACGTTCAGTTTGTTCAGCGGGATCGATGTTTGCTGGCATCGCCTCGCCCTGCCTTGTGTGTGTGTGAGAGCGAGTGTGAGAGTGTGTGTGTGTGTGTGAGAGAGAGAGTGTGTGTGCGTGTGAGTGTGTGTGTGTGCGTGTGGGGGTGTGAGTGTGTGTGGGAGAGGAAGCCAGAGTGCGTGCGTGTGTCTGTGTGTGTGTGTCTGCGTGTGAGTGAGTGAGTGAGTGAGTGGATTCCAGATTTTCTGTCTTTCCCAAACCCGCTCCTGTCCTCTCGCATATCACTCCCAGACGGAGATCTGACAGCAGCCTCCAACCCACCGTGAGTGATCGCGATCGCTCCGCGCGGATCCGCCATCGAGCCCGAGGAGGAGGAGGAGGAGGAGGAGGAGGAGGAGGTGCAGGAGGAGGAGGTGCAGGAGGAGGAGGTGGAGGAGGGAAAGGGGAGAAGGAGGAAGAAGAAGAAAAAGAAGAAGAAACCCACTACCTTCCCAGGATTGCTTTTTTTTTCTTCCTTCCTTATCTTTACGCGCGCGTGTGGCGCGTGTGCGCCGGGCGCCCTTTCCATCTGAACCCGGTCTTGGATGTTGAATAAAGAAATCAAGTGTCTCACCAGTCACCACAAAAAAAAAGCAAAAACAACAACAACAACAAATATATACATATATATCCAAAAGCAAAAACAAAAACAGAGAGGAAAAAAGCCCAAAACAAACAAACAAACAAGGCAGAACCAACCTCTGCTGCGAGCCAGCGGCACCAGCCACCTTGTCTGCCGCCGGAGAGGGGGGTCTCCGGCCCGTGGTGGCGGAGTGGCAGGGGGGATCGTCAGGGGGACAGAGGCCGAGTGACGTCCTAGGAGCCACCGGGCAAGACACGGAGGAGACCCAGAGAGGCGAGAGAGACAGCGGGCCCCGCGCGCGGCTCGGGGCTGGGGCGCCAGAAGTAGGACTGGAGCGAAAGTAGAGCGATGCCAAGGAGAAAACAGCAGGCACCCAAGCGGGCAGCAGGTAAGAGACGCGGCTCGCTCGCTGGGGCTGCCCAGCCGGCCGCCCTGCGCCCTGCGCCCTGCGCGCCGAGCTCCTCGCCCGCCCTCCTTGCCCCAGGGTGCCCCGGGACGCCACCCCCTTCAGCTTTCGGGGGAGTTCGCTCCGGGTGCCCCTCGAATAGCTCCATCCTCTCTCGCCTTCTCGGCTCTCCCAAATCCTCCCCTTTCCAGGCTGAGTGGGGGGGGGGGCTAGCCCACCAAGCCTGCCCTCCTTAAACTTTTTCCCTCCACCCTCTACCCCACCCCTAACTTTTCTCCGGGTCTGTTCTTGTCTCTGGAGCCGGAGTCCGATTGAGGATTTGGGGTGCGGAATAGGGAGAGAGCCCCCCCCACTCCCTCAGCCCTCCGCGTGGTCAGTGCCAGCAGCTTCTGGCCTCCAGGGACAGCATCTCCCCTCGCAGGGTCTTGGGGCGCTGAAGTGGGAGGTTTACCCAAGCCCCGGGCTGCAGGGCGGCAGGCTGGCTTGGGGCTAGCAGTGGGGGTTCAGCTTTGATCGCCAAGGTAGAAAAAGCACCTCAGGAAGAGGATGAACTCGCCTGTAAGTGTTTTCTAAAAAGAAATCTATTCAACCTTCTGTTTTCTAGGAGGGAAGGAAGGAAGGAAGGAAGGAAGGAAGGAAGGAAGGAAGGAAGGAAGGAAGGAAGGAAGGAAGGATGTCCCTTTAGAAATTGAAGCACTTTTGGATTTTCTTTGCCCAGTGAGAGTTGCAAACTTCATGTGCAGATTGATTTGTGTGAGGAGCTATCCCACCCGCATCCCTACTTACCACCTGACCCCCCAAAAAAACAGGGACAGGTTAATGGATCTATACAATAGATCTTCCAAGGGATTTCTTTTTTCCTTTTGGGTTGCTTAACTGCTTTTTTAATAGTATGCTGGGGTTTTGTTTCTCGGAAGTGTAATATGAAAGTTCATTTTTCTCCTGCCAGACCCACCCACTGAAAAATCAGCTTTCCACTTGATTGCTAGTTTTGATTTGACATTTGATTGATCACCTGTCATCTCACTGGCTTTGATCTATTCATTCTTGATATATATCAATAAATCACTCACCATGGTAACTCAGAGTGCCAGTGACGCAAGCCTTGCCCTCTATATTCAGAGCCAGACATGCACAATTATTATCTTGTTTGGCTTTTCATGTGGGCGTTTTTATTTCTTTGTATTCTTTAGTTGAATCAGGGTTTGAACAAAAAAAAAGTTTAAGTTTTGCTGCTTTTCTTCTCTCTCTCTCTGGCTTTGCTCTCTTGGTTTTAGGCAACATTAGTTAAGGTTGGACTTCTGCAATCCCATCAACACATTTTATTCTGTTCCAACTAGAAACACAGAGAGAAGTCTGGTGGGTCACTTGCAGAAACTTTACCAAGTTACCCTTAGGAGAAATTCAAAGTTAGTCACAAATCGAGGGGAAGGGAGTATCTGCGTCTCCACATGCTAGACCACCACGCTCAGCCTCTGGTGAGACTCGATCCTGGTCTGAATGGCAGCCCATGTGCTTTGAAATATCTGTGTTATCTTCGCTTCTGAGTACAAAATTGCTTCTGTAACCATTTGTAGGCTGGTTAGAGTTGCATGTGGAAGTGCCATTTATAAAGCTTGGACTTGTATATTTTAAAAATTGTTTCCCTAAGAGCAAAATACTGAAAATAGTTTTACTACCTATATATTTGTAATTTGCTGAAGCAACGAAGTATTTTCTTTTTTTTTTTTTAACTCTAGCTACCTCTTTTGAAAGTAATAGCTCCTTTTTGTGTTTCTTTTGAAACTTAGGCTACTTTAGAGTCTGACAGTGTTAAGAGTGTGCTATGGCCTCCCAGGCCCAGGAAGCCTGTTTCATCCAGTTCTAGCAATATGAATTTAAGTGTAGCTAGATTATTTGAGATAACATCCTTAGTGTTGTCCCTAAAGAGAACCCTGGGCTGCCATCCAGCAAGAAGTGATACTGCCTCAAAATCACTTTTTTTTTTTCTGTTATTTCGGTAAAGGCTATCAACAACTAGGCAGTAATTTAAATTACCAGAATGACTGGACATGTCTCCTTTTGTGAGCTCATTACAAAAAGTGCTTTTCTCAGAATTGCACTGCTTTGATTATAATTATCCTCTGACCAATGAGGATCCAGGTATACATAACATAACACTGTATCACATTATTTAAATTAGATCCTTTCATTAAGCTGGTATCTATTGGTGTTGGCTAGTCTGTTTATTGGAGAGAGAGAGAGAGAAAGAGAGAGAGAGAGAGAGAGAGAGAGTTAGAAACTTGTTACTGTAGTTTCAGTTTTCTGGCCTATTGTATTCTTAGTGTTTGTTTGTTTTCATGATTTATTTTTACTGGAAGAAAAAGTCTCTTTCAAACTGAAATGGAATGATTCATTTTGTATACAATGAAGCCCTTCTAAAGTATTTTTTGCTCGCATATTAATAAAGCAGATAGTTTTTCCTGCAGTATTTCCCCCCTTATCTGAGGTCATTAGTACCCTACTGTTTCAGCAGGGGTGGTTACTCTCAAGCCAAGTTATCTACTGGAGGACTCTTTTAGCCTGTTAACCTCCAGGAAAGGGGAAAGGAGGGGATTCTAAGATCCTGACCATCCTAACTTTTCTCACTGCTTAAAATTGAATACAAGGCACAACTGTAAGTAATTACTCCCATGGACTGATGTTGAAAGCTTGATTTCTTACTTGATTAATGAATAATGGAAGATAGAAAAAATCTGTCAGTGAATCAGAGGCCCTCTTGCAGCTCTTTCTCCCAGGAACTGGTCAGAGGTTATTAGAATCCTTTACATTTTTTCCTTTTAAATTCTGTGCTTCAAGGAATCAATTACAAAACTTTCTAATAAAGTAGCTTTCCAAATAGAACCAAGAGGTCAATATTAGAAGGGAGGGGAATTTTAGTCTTTATTTGTTATATTCCTCCCCCTGCACGAAGAAGGGATGTGAGGACACAGGGGAGTCAGAATATTTCCCTCCGAAGTTTGATTCTCCCTGACTTCCCGAAGCTATGCTATTCCACCATTCTACTACTTAAAGCAAGAAAAAAAAAGTTTAGAAAGCAGCCTACAGTACCCCAGGGCTTTGCGTTTGTGTGAGTGTGTGCTTGGCTTGCTTCCTTGACATATATTTCACTTGCCATTAAAATGCATCCACTCTTACCTGAAAATATTGCAGGATTCTCTACCAGCACTTTCCTCCCTATTCATTTTAGGGAAGCTGGCAGGAAGGTAAAGTAAAACAGAACAGTGCTTTGATTTGTTTGTATGTTGTAGGCTGCAGAGTGCTTAATTTTTTTTTAAAATCATAGACATACTCTAATTCTTCTCTTCCCAACAGTCCACCCCTCAGACACTGTCCACATGCATGGGTAATGTATCTTTCATTTCACCATCCTGAAGTATTGTGTTTATATTAATGCCAGCCGGTCGCCATAGAACATAAAATCTTTTTTTTTTTTTTAATCACGGACGCATGAATATCTAAAACGTACATAAGTCATCCACTTCAGCTTCTGCTCCCCCCAAAGCGATTAGATTGTTCCTTCTTGCTGACTTCCCGAAGCTTTCTGATGCTCCAGATCTGGGGAGAGTCTTGCAGGGAAGAACAGCTCCCTCAATTTATTTTGTTTATTTAATATGGAGATGAATAATGCAGATTTTGTTTTCATGAATGTCCTTGTGTGGCAGTAAACATTAGACGATTAGCAATCATTACTTAAAAGTTGTAATTTGCACCTTAATAGCACAGGTTTATTTACATGGGAAACATTCAGCAGGGACAATACTGAACACTGCGAAGGAGTGGAAGTGACCTGGGAACCTCCCTTCCCACCTTGTGGTAGTGAAGACTCCGGATTAATGGGGAGGTACTAGAAGCAGGGCAGGGGAGGGGTCCAGCTGCTCAAGGTGAAGTTTACCATTCAGTTATTGGCCAGGGGAGAAAAGACTCAGGAGAATAGGAACCAGCAGGCGATTTCTCCTTCCTCACTCCCTCACTTTGTGTCAACAGACTTCAGAAAGACAAGTTCATATCTTGAACATTTAAATAGTTCATGCCACGCCACGCATCCCTTGGCTTACCCCCAGATAAATGGCATACAAACACTGTATGTAAACGGCACACAATAAAGCCCAGGGGTCTTAGCAACACAAACTCTTGTAGCTGTTATTATTATTTAGAACAGATCCCTGAAATGGGAAGAAACGAGGCACCTAGAAATTGCTTTGTCCACACAGTGTTTTGGACTGAAATTGATTGCATAAGTAAGAGGTCCTTTCCTTCCCCACTCCTGCCTCTCCCTCATCCTTAGAGACCCAGATTGGATGGAACATCTCAGAAGCCCGTTTGTTTTTGGCATTTATTGATTTCATTTTCAATCTGCCATATCAGGACCTAATATATTAACCCCAATCAGCAGATTGTGAGTGACGGGAGTTCTAGCGGAAGCCGGGTGAGGTAGGCGAGAGGGGCTCTGGGAAACTTCTCCACCATGAGGCCGGGGGTTTGGACGTTGGAGGCTGCTCTTACGAAGGCTAGAAACATTCCTCAGAACTCTCTAGTATTTTTTCCCCACCGCTTCATGGTTTCTTCTTTCACCCCATTACCTATTGCTACTCTTGAGAAAGCTTCCCACCAACAAATCCCCCCTGGGCATATCTGTCCCAGAAGCATCTTGACTTTTGTCACATTCTCCAACAGAGGTTTATGCTTTCACTTCACCCCAGCTGGCTTCTCACTCACTGAGGGGCTCTCTCCAGCTGGATCATCCCTGGACTGGTCTGCTTCTCTTCCCAGTGCTTGGGAGCTGTGCTCTGAATCGAGCAGGTATAAAGGGGACTGAACCCGGCATTATTTAAGGTCAAGAAAATGATGTCCCTCTGCTCATCACTGATGCTGAGCTTAGGGAAATCGGTGAAGAGCAAAACCCAGGCTGTGTGTTCCTCTTTGTGACAGATCTGCAATTAGCTGACAGGAGTTAAACGTCCAAAAGCAGGTTTTCTTCTCCGCTGTATCTGTACTACTCATTTTCTGTAGCAATATCGTGGTTTGGGAGGACTCTGGCACTACTGCCAAGGCAATGCCTGCGTGCACCCAGGTCCCTTTTAAAAAACACAGAATTGCCTAACAAATTCTATATTAAGACCAGACATACACAGAGTATCATTTTCATTTGATGCGAAGTAGTTGGAAATACATTAAACTAACAGTTAGAGAATGTCTGGCATCGCTTCCCTGAAGCAGGGCTTTTTCATTACATATTTAATTACAATCAAATTGAACGACTTTTAGAAAAAAAATCACAGTGGTATTAAAAGAAACCTGACACACAAATAATTTTATTGCTTTGCAAGTTGAGAACGCTATTATATTTTTATATCTTTGAAAGGAATCTATTTTAATTTTCTAATGTTGTGATAAATACAGAATGTCTTTTACTATAACCTGTAATCAAGGAGAGATCAGCTTCTACCTTCATGGACTCTGCTCGGGCTAGAAGAGAATTTTATATCTATTTTCAGTAATTGGTAACATTCTGTACTGTGCTTTTAAAAAATGTTTAAGTTTCACAAGTTCCATTTAAAGTTAGAAATTCTTGTGACCATTGGCAAGGAGCTCTTTACTTACAAAAGGACTTAGTTATCCTATCCACATGAGAAGTCACCCTAGTCAGGGTGCTTTTTTGGTTACTGGAATATGACAAGAAAGAAAAGTACTGTATGTTTACAGGCTTCTAAAATATAACATCATTCTCAATGTGATGTTATATTTTACAAACCTGTAAACATACAGTACTTTCTCTCTCTCTCTCTCATATACACACATACATACACACATTTTGTGATCTTTTCCGTCTGTTTTAGGAACTTTTTTCAGATGTATAAGAGTAACATTTAAAGTGGATTTTAAGGTACACCAGGCTTTGGAAAAGATAATAAAAACTAGACTGAAGAGCCCGACTCTACTGCTACAAACTACAAACTAACAGGAAGGTATCTTTGCCTGCAGAGGATTCTGCTTGCGCATTAATAGGGAGTGACTCCAGTGTGTGACTGTGTTCCTGTCACTAGCTCTGTCTGAGAGGTCATCACAAGAGTAGCAGACTCAAGTCCTTTCTGAAAATGCTATGCATACGCAGAGACACACAGAAAAGAACGCTGAGATGCAAGTGGGCGTTGCTGATGTATTTGTTTCCAATGCAAACTCCATCAATGAAATGCTTAGTTTTGGAGGTATTTGAAAGTCATTAAAATGACCATTTGGAATTTCCAGTGGCTGCTTCTCTCAATCTTCTACATTCCTTTTCTACCAAAAAGATATCCCCTGGGTAACCTCAGTACCCTAAATGTCAAAACCAATGCCTGAGATTATTTGGAATTTTAGAAATTAAAATCCAAACAGCACAGATAATCCTATTATTAATATATCAGTAATATTTAGCTATGCTTAACAACAGGGAAAGGCACAATGCAAAAGTTTTAACGATAATGAGCTTAGAGAAATTACAGGAGGGAGAAAAAATCCTGGATCATTTTTGAAAGCATTTGTCTTGAATTTGGCTTATCTAAATAAGAGTTCTCTCTCCACCTGTCTTATTTTATAAACAATTTCAGTATCCCTAAAGTACCTAGTATCCCAACCTAAAACTGGGTCTGCTAAGCTCTCTCTGGTTCCATAAGAGATAGGGTTTTATTAGGCACCTCTCTTTTTTATTTTTTAAAATATCTTTCATAAGCAAATGTGGGCATGCAAACCAAAAGGAATCCATGAGGAAGATTCAAAGGGCAGCTAGCTCAGGGCTCAAGATCGAAAACTTTTGTTTCATCAAAATAAGAGGGAAATAGCATTTCATTTTAACTACACATCTCCTCTTAGCAAATGGTGAGCAGTGAGGCAGGGAAGATTTTTAAAGGAGGTGTTTGTTTGTCTGTTTTTTAGCTCTTTTGCATCTCTCTCCAAAGGCTAATTTAATTGAAAAGCTATAGTATGCACTGATGCTGAAGGAAAGGCCTTGTGCCCCCATGTAGGTGCTGGGAAAGGCGCTTTCTAAGGTGGAAAAATTAAGATCACGGAGCTTAATCAGTTAAGCGCTTTAAGAACTGAATCAATTTTCTGAAGTCACCCCCCCCCACTTTCTTCTTAAAGCGGCATCTATGGAAATTATATGGTTTAGATATTAAAGTGGGCAGAACACAGTTGCTGTTTTTAATGAAAATAGTTGCAAAGGGCAGAAAGAGATGAAAACCAAGTTGGCAGTGTCTATTCTGGTGGTAATGAATTTGCAAGGAACAGTCACAGTGCTTTACTGTACCTTGAGAAGTCCATGATCTGGATCTGGTGACGGGAGATACACATGTAAGACAGAGAGGTCAAGGTGTCTATAGGAGAAACAACTTATGTACTCAAGAACAGTGGCATATAAATATTTCTACATGCACTGCATGAGGCTTATTTTACATCACTTCCATTTATCAGATCTTGGAATTTTCTATGTATTTAGGAGCCTCTCTTACACCCCAGGGACGTATGCGTAGCTGCTGGCCTGAGATGATGCTGCAGAGAAGAGTTAAATGTTTTCCATGTGTTCAGTGCCATTCGGTTCGGAAGAGCCAAAATAAAAAGCTCTAAGTGCATTTGATATCAGAACTGCCTTCGGCTATTTTCCTTTATTAGAAAGTTGGGTACACTGCTTTGCGTGGTTTCTTGTTTTCTCTCTCGGGGTCAGATTTTAGATTGCAGAAGGAGCAATAGAATAAGAGGCAGTGACTTGGTTTGGGCTGCTGCTGTGTCCCCTGCTGACTCATAGGGGAAGAATGGTAGTTTTGGAGTCAGGCCCATCCAGGTTTAGATCTTCAGGTCTACTTTGTGTTGGCTGATCAACTTGGGTAGATGGCTCAAACCCCTACCCCTACTTTTTAACCTATAAAATGGGAGCAGTCGTAGATCTTATGGCCCAGGTTTGTGGAAAGGATTTAGGAGAGGAGGGCTGAGAACTATTATGTGCCACATGGACATGAGGGGACAGTGTATCTTTGTTCTAAAAAGGGACATCAGCAGTCCACCAATTATCATAGATGCACAGTCCAAGGAACTGAAAGTGCATTTTGATATTTAAAACTGGAAATGCAATGGCCAAAGTTAACATTACTTTTTTTAAAAGGTGAAAGATTTACAAGATCTGAAGAGAAACCAGAGTATAACATTACTTGTTTTGGCCTCTTAGTTCTGAGGCAGATTCACACGGGCTGTCTGGAACCTCTCAAATAGTCTTTCCCACGAAACAGTAATTACAGCACTGCTAACAATCACTGTACTGACATCTTTCACTACACGAGTGCTTCTGATATACTAGGTACGGTACCAAACACTTTCTATGCTGATCTTTATTCAGGCAAGCAGGATTCCTTCTCTTGAGTTCCTACTATGTGTCAGGTCTGTTCTATGATCTGGGAGCTTTGGATCCCAACAGAAGCTAGAGAACATATATGTAAATTTATAACAGGAATGATCATTTTCATATAGAAAAACACCCTCTGTGATGACAAGCGTTTTGTAAGAGCAAGGGTATGAGAGTGTGAGTTGGGTCAAAATGTGGATGGTCAGGTGCGACCTTGTGGCCGAAGAGGTGCTGGAGCTGCGTCTCCTTCTTCAGAGCACGTGTATGCAGGAGACACAGCAGAACCCCCGAAGAGGAGCTCTACAACCCCCCGGGTGATTCATTCAAGGTCACGCAATGGCCAAGCTGGGGTTGAAATTCAGGTCTGCTTCTTCCCAAGGTCCATGCTGTTAATCTACTGAGATAGTTTCTCTAGAGTGACCGGAGCAATTTGCCAAAGAAGGACCCTCAGCTCCTATGCATCTTCCCCTGTATTGATTGCTATGTCTACACGATTGGGAGTTCCTAGGGCACTGTCAGAGGATACTGCATTTAGGGACATATCCAAGCAGAACCTTTGGGCCAACTACTGTCACACACGCAGGGCACCCTTCCCTCAGGTGTTTTTTTTTCCTGTGTGCAAAGGTGCATTCATGCTTTCATTCATTGTGTAAATATTGACTGCACACCTACTATGTGCTGCTGCATGCCCAGGCATTGTTCTCAGTGCTAAGGATGTGACAGTAGAGAAAGGAGCAAAGGAAGAGGTCCTTGCCTTCACACAACTGAGATTCTTGTGAGAAATACTAAAACCTCATGCCCAAAGAAAGGCACCCTGTGATGCAGAAGAGTGCTAATTGCATTCGATAAAAATAAATCAGAATTACTGGTGTAGAGAGTGATGAGAAGGCTGATGTTCCAGACAGAGTGGTCAAGGGTGGAATTTCTCAAGTGAGGATTTGATGGTACCTGAACAAGAAGGAGACACTGACCCAGTGCAGAGCTGGTAGAAGCATTCCAGACACAGGAAGCTGTACATGCCAAGGGCCTGAGGCCAGAACAAACTTGCATGTCTGCAGAATTTGCAGGAAGCCACCATAGCTGGGCAGATCAGGCTGGGTCAGAGTGACACCAAGTAAGACAAGAGAGGCAGGGGCAGATCAGGGATGGCCAGATTTGACTCTAGAAGGGATTTGTGTTTTGGGGAGGAAGGAGGAGGTACAAGCAGGGAAGTGATCCAACCTGACTGGATTATCAGGGGTGCACAGGCCAATATATTTCAAAAGCAGTGATGGTCTTGAGCACATTCACCCTCCCAGTGTCTTACCCAGCATCCAAGATGGCACTAGAATACCCAGGATGCAAAGGCAGCATCCTGGGTATTCAGGAAAACATATGCCCGGCCTTCAGAGAGGCTGACTGGTGCTAGGATAGCCCAGGTCAGTGAGGCCGGGGAAAGCCAGTGCTGCATGCCAAGCAATCCCTCAGCCCGGTGAAGCTGCTCCACATTTACACAGACCACTGTGCTGCCTGGAAATGAGTCCCTTAACCTTGCTCCCCTCGGTTTCCTCATCTGTCTAATGGGGATAAGAATAACTCTCCACTCATAGTCAGTCTGGATGATAGGATAACCTGAGACAGATAAAATCTTTGACAAAGACCCAGGAGTTCCCTAAGATCTCTTTTGTAAGCAGATACTTTCATTCTTCTTGTTGTCAGTATTTTCTTTGTGTTTTCTGTAGGAATTTTGGGAGAATTCATTTTCATAAATTACTCTCTGGCATCTACTAGGCACTAAATAAATATTTCCTGAAGAATGAATAAATAAATGAGTCCATAAATAAGTGAATAAATAAGTACTTCCATTAGTTTGTTACTTTGCACACAAAATCATCACTTTCAAATATCAGGATCTCTTTCACACATCTCAAGTTTGTGGAAGACCTTAGGGTTAGGGTTAGGATTAGGATGAGGGTTACCCTACCCCTAACCAATCATGATCACGGGTGCTCTTGAGTATGTGTCAACTGAGAAAATGTTAATGACAAAAACACTGATTTGGGTCATGGACTTGTACTTCACTTTTGCTAATGGCATCTGCCTTCAGCGGCAGAGCAGGGATGGCAAACATTGCTCTCTCATCTTATAGGTGAGTCTGGAAGGATCCAGGGAGTTAGGTTACTGGAAACAAAGTGGTGGAGGTCGGCTCTTCTAAGCCTGGAGGGCAGCCTCCCCGCTGCTGCGCTGCAGGCGCCGCCAGTTAGGTTATTAAACTAAGAGGTTGCCTTCTATTTCCTGGTAACACCTTCCTCTTTGCTTTTCACAGTCACCTTTGGAAAAATACTTGAGAGCCAGCAATGTATGTTCCCGTTAAGGCGCAGGTGGAAGTTAGGGTGGAGAGCTTGGGGTCCCGCAGAGCACTTGGGATGCTTGTTGCCTGCCTTAAACTGGTTGTATGACAGATTTGAGGAAGGGCTGCCCGGGTCCCTCGCGGAGCTGCCTTTAGCGTGGGGAATCAGGCAGCGCTACCTGCATGCAGCAAGGGGCAGAGCACGGGGGAGTGTGCTGCTTGATAAGATGATCAGGAGGGGGCCTCAGTGAGGAAGTGACACCAGCAGGAGTGGAGGGGACTTGCGGTCCACCTCCCTGGGGAAGGCAGGGTGGGCTTGGAGCCTGGGACTGACACCTGTCTGAAAGAGGAATGGCCAGGAAGTTGAGCTGGGGCCACAGAGCTGCAAGAATGATCTGGGGTTTCTGCGCGCACAGGAGCAGAGGAGAGAGGAGCCCTGAGAAGTTGGTGCAGAGCCCTGGCAGCTGCCATGCAGTGTGCTGGGCACCGAGTGCTGAAGCAGGTTGGCCAGTCAGCCTTCCTCCTCACTCCGGCCCAAGTCAGGCTGGGGGGGGGTCAGTCCCAAGGGAGAGGACTGGCAGGTGGGGGCCTGGGGAGAGAGGACCTGCAGAGAGCAAAGTCTGACTGTGTTTTATTACTATTTCATCCGAGTCCCTTGCATTTTTCTCCTCTAATTATACATGAGGGTCTTACTGAACATGGTTGCCTGACATTCTCTGAGCCAAAATGTCAGCAAGGAAAAGTGCAGCTGCTCTCTCTGTGGTTGAAAGGCCAGTTTGGGAAGAGGTCTCCCTCCTCCCAGCCCCCCGTTCCTGGGGACCTGGGGTGGGCAGCGGGCTGCTCACACAGGTGCCCACCCCATGGGGTGGGAGGTGACCCCATTTCTCACCAATGGACCACATCCTCGGTGACCTCAGGTTACCTCCCAAAGTTTGTTTCCTCGTTAGCAGGACAGACCTAATGCAAGGGCTCGTCTTGCTGGGTTTTGATGAGGACTCATTGAGCTAAATCAGATAATGCACTTAGCACGCGTCCTGTACATGAGAAGTGGTCAATAAATTTGAATCATTATATTAACAAGTTAATCATCCAAACCTTGCCTTGATTTCCTTGTTGTAGAGTGGGGATAATAAAGAATCCCCCCTGCGAGTGGCTGGGAGAAGCGCTCACACCAGCAAGGTGCTGGAAACGGTGCCCTGCATGCAGGCGGCAAGCGCCCAGAGAATGTTTGCTGATTAAGATCCTCACCGTGACGCCGACACTGTAACCTAGAAGGGTGGACTTCTTGTCCTGTGTTTGTATCCACGAGGCCTGGCACACGGTTGATGTTTCATGAATGTTGCAAGAATGAATGACATGGTTATTAGGAGTGAAAGTGACAGAGGTAACAGGCCACTAGTTGAATCTGGCATCTCCTCCTCTGGAAACTTACAATGGCTCCTCCTTGGCCCACGCCTGCTGGAGTTTTCTGCAGCAGTGAGAAGGGAAACAAACCCGTCCTTGAAAACACAATAGTCTCATCAGGGGTCAGACCGTAGACCGTCAGTGAGGGCTTGAAAACCATTGAGTTATATGGTGAAATGATGTTGCCTTATCAATACCACTGCTACCTCTACGGGTAGATCAAGAAGAAAGGCTGCGGACAGTGTTGGTCTATCTAGCATCTGCGTCACCCTTATTTATCAGAAAGAAGGGACCCCACATGCAGGGACTTTAGCGAGGGACAGTCCCAGGGTCTAGTCACCTTGTCTCAGATCCTTGTTGCCTGATCTCCAGCAGTTGATGGCAAAGGACACTGGTTTTTTTGTTGGCTGCAAATATAGTGGCATAATTTTTTGTTTTAAAATAAAATGAGGTGAGGCAGTAAGCAGAGAGGTATGTAAAGAAACCTATAAAGAGATCAATAGAGGGAGGGGCCCTACAGCACAATGTGTGAGGAGAAGGGAGAGTGACGTGAGGACGCTGTGGATGTGTGGCTTGGGCAGACCGGGGCTCAGTGGAACCAGCTGTGAGCCAGCGCTGCCAAGTCACACCCGGCCACCGCGCCCTCCCGGAAGACGGAGGCTTTCATTAGAACTTCAAAGCACGTTGGAAACCAAAAGGAACCTCCCCTCCCGGGCCATTAGAGGAAAACTCTAGAAACTACACCCCAGGATGCTGAGGATGTGGAGGGTCTGAGACTGATGTCTCGGTTTAGCATCTGGAATAAAGCGGTGGTTCTCAATCTTGATTTGCAGTACTTACCACTCAGAGAACTTGAGAAAATGCAAATTCGCACATTCCCAACTAGAGTCTGGAGCTTCTAACTGCACGGGATGAGGTGAGACCCACGAGGCCAGGTGTGTAAAACATTCACTGTGGCTTAGAGCTCCAGAGAGAAGGGGGAATTATAAATAGTTGTCCCCTTTTCCTCCTCTTCTCTCTCTCACTCTTCCTTTCTCTCCTCCCATCCTCCCCAGCTTTCTCCCTTTAATGCTATAGCACTTACATTTTAAAATTTATTTTGGCTTTTAGTCAACAAGAAAAAAATATAAGTAGTCTCTCCCCTCTCCGTCTGTCACGTGTGTTTTTAGAAATGCCAAGGACCATTTTCCCGACTGTAGTTCACAGGGAAATGCATCTTTTTATGTACTCTGTCTACCTGGTCACAGCATCAAACACCAGCACCCAGGAACAGAAGGTGAGAAATCCAGCAAATATGTCAAGGAGACCCGGGCTGCTTGGGAGCTGCTGGCACCTTAGGGTACCAGATCCGTGAGACCAGAAGGAAGCAAGTGGACTCTCTCAGATCTGGCTTTTTGAACCCTCCTTTTTCCTAAATTCTGGAAACATTACAGAAGGAGGAGGCAAAAAATCTGACTTTATTCTTAGGATGGCCTCTACTTCTTGTTGTCTTTAGTACAATCCCCTCATACTTTCTTCAATAATTCCTCTGTTTTTTCCTCTTCTGTTTCTTTTTTCTTCTCCTGATTCCTCCCAATAAATGGACTTCCAAGTCTTTTCTGAGGCCCGCGGTCCATGGTAATCCAAATGACGATGGTCATAATGAAAAGTACACTATTTGCGGTCATCGTCAGAATGGCTACCATGTCTTGACCCCTATGTCAGCTAACCCAAAAAGACTAAGCTTGATTGCTGTTTACCATTTTCCCAGGCACTGACTACACGCGGACAGTTCTGTACTGTCTCTGAGACATCACCCCACGAGCTGGATACAGTTAGTACTGGTCCACTGAATAGATATGGAAATTAAGTTTTGGAAATTTCAAGTAGTTAGAACAAGACCACACGAGATTGTAGACGGGATACGGAAACAGGATCTGTGTGCCAGGGTGCAGGTCCAAAGATACTGTGCTTCACTGCTTCTTACGGTATTTAAAGCTCAACTGCAAAGAGTCACATAAATAAACATTCGTGGTCTAGTTAGATACATGCAAGCCAAGGGCGTGAACTGAGATTCAGTGTTTCTCTCTGGTTCAAGTAACTCAAGTGTGTCCAAGGGAAAACAAATCAAAGAAAGAAAAGATCGCCTTGCTCATCTGAATCTTCACACACCATGTTTAAACATTAAAACCCGAGACGATGACAACAACAGCAAAACCCTGAAACCTGGAATCTTTTATACTGTTCACAATGACAGTTTTGCAAATCTGTTCCCGTTTTCTTCAACAGAAGTTGTGGGGGTGAAACCTCGGAGCCCTCATCGCGGCGACTCTAGGGTGGCTCGGAAAGGGTCTTGCTCAGCTCATCTCGCTGCATCTGGGAGATGAGCCTGTGGTCAGACGCCGCTCAGCTGTTCTTCATAAATCTCCTGTAGGCTCCATGGCTCTTCCTGGCCATCAAAAATATGGAATACATACAGCGACGCTGCCCTCATTATTTATTTTAGAAATGAAAAGCTACTCTTGTAGATTTTCCCCCTCAGAGTCCCTCACAATATTTACTGTCGGGCTCGCTAACAATGTCGCTTATTCGTATGCATTTAATTGTCAGTGACACTTCAGTGAATATTTTGAATAACAGGGAGAAAGCAAAGATAATCGGTGAAATTCTTGGGCTCATAATTCAGAGGGAGAATGTTGTTTACAGCTGAAACCATGATAAGATCTGTGCTGAAAAAAACACAGTCTTTGGGGGTTTTTTGTTGTGGTGGTTATTGGTGGTAAGTTTTACATTTTGTTGTTTAATTTTTATGGGAGCCATTTTAGGACGAATCTGTACAATAGTACAAGCTTGCTATCTAGCCATCTGACCCATGGCTATGCCAATGAGAGATCAAATGAAATTATTGTCTTATTTTACTGTGTTTGACATTAATATTTGTTAGTGTGGGGTGGAAATAGTCTATCAGATGGAATAGCAGAGAGAAAGATCTGTCAAGTATAAGATGATCTTCCTTCACTTTATTTCTCCTGTACAGGAATTAAATATTTAATGAGGCTAAATCCAACTTGAAACCTCTGTGCCATAGTCCTGTAAAACAGAGATAGAAGAATCTCTACTTCCCTGTGGTACTGTGAAGGTTTTTAGGAAGTTGATACTCTGCCAGGTGTGGTGGTGCACACCTGTAATCCCAGCACTCGGGAAGCTGAGGCAGGAAGATCCCCATGAGTTCTAGGCCTGCCTGGGCTATATAGTGAGTACAAGGCCAGCCTGAACTGCACAGTGAAAACTGTTACAAAAAGACAAGACAAGACAAGACAAAAACGAAACAAAACAAAACAAAACCATTGGAACTGACTTCTTAGAGCAGCGCCTGATGTCTAAGTAGCAAGCATTGTACAAATACAGTTAGTATTCCCTCCCTCAGAGACAGGCTCTATTAAGAATGTGGGATAAATTTTTTTATTACCTATAGTTTTACTTGCTTGTATATGTAATGAAAATTATTATTCTTTGTGTACGTCAAAAATTTTTAAATAACTTTACAGTGTACATTGAAAACTTCTTTAAAACTATATTTGAGGTTCTATGCCAGTAGGTGGGTAGGTAGATAGAGAAAAAGGAAGAGATGGTAAGTTTAAAAATAGATATAACTAATTATTGTTTCTATATTTTGTAATATCCCATCATAAGAATGTATTTTTATTAATTTACCAGTTCTTCCGTAAGCAGACATTGGCGCATTTTGCATTTTTCACTGGCATGCACAACCCCGCATTGAATATTCTTAGAAATTTGTATAACTGTCACATAAGTAATTTATGTAGAGGAAAAGAGCCGTGAGATAACTACCCCATTTAGTTAGGGAATCAGCTGAGAAAACAAACATTACTGAAGTAGCTAATATTTCGTGCTCGGGACATTGCGGGTACCTTCTCTGAGATATGGGCGCCTCTCAAACCAAAAATGCAGCTGGCTGATTTCTGCTTGATAGGCACTTGCTAAATGTCCCCTTAAAGTTAGGAAAATGCACACTGCATGCAAACCAGTAATACTCCAGCAGGGGCGGGACTCAGCCATCCATGCGGTCTGAATCGTGTGTACAGTGAGAAAGTTGTTTTTGTTTGTGTTTTAATTTTTTTTGTTTTTTTTTGTACTGGGGATTGAACTCACAACCTTGTACTTGCCAGGTAGGCACTTATGCTGCTGAGCTAAATCCCCAGCCCCAATGAGAAAGTTTTTAGAAGCCAAATTCAGGTAGGGCAGGAACAGGCACAAGGCTAGAGAGAAGCATGAACAATGTGAAAAGTTTTGTGTTTGTCCTCAGAGCAGGTATCTGAAGGGCCAAACAGCCCTTGCTTCTGAGGGGCTGAGCTCCTTGGGCTGTCAATCCCATCAAACTGGTGGGGTCGGGCAGGGAAGGGTCCTTCGGATTTTGTCTGTGTCACAGGTAAACCATTAACAATGAATGGTTCATCCTACCATTTAATAGTTTAAGTCACTCTACTTTGTTGCAGTGTAGAGAGCACGTTTTGAGGCACAGTGCTAGGATCTGGGGGTAGAAACAGATCTAAAATAGGACCCAAGAGCGAGAAACTCCATGTTGTGCTAGATGCTGTTTGTAACTGAGACCAATGTGGTCCTTAGCAGTAGGCTGTGTGTTGTGTGTACGCGCACATTGGGTATCTGTCATCCTGTGTGTGACTTGTGTAGGCTGCATGTATACTTTGAGTTGCTCATGTGCTTGCCGTGGGTCTGTTCTATTGTGAGCACGAGTTGTAATTGTGCACCACCCATGTGTGATGTATGTTTCCCGCACAGTTGCATCTGAGATGCTGGGAGTGGAAGTTTGTGCACCTTGGGAGGAGCCTATTATGCACGAGCCTTTGTGTACAGAGGAGTTTTGTGTTTGTAGCTGCCCTGACAGTGCATGTATCCTTGCTAAGGCTAAGCTGGTAATGAAATCGTGACAAAGCCCTCTAAGATTTCCCCTGTGTGCGTGGAGCCAGTTTCACAATACACTTAGCCATGGGGCCTGTTTGTGGGATACCCCAACCCCCGTGATGGTCCTGAGTGACAGGAAAACATAACCCCTGCTAACAAGATGTCCCCTGCTCAAGGAAATCAGTAGAGCCAGTGCATGTATAGAAGACACAGTTCTAGAAAACAAGTCTCATGCCCTGCTGTGATTTTTGCATCACTGTTTTCCCCCAAGACTACAAAATCAGAGGGATCACTTCCTTTGCGGGTCCTGGAACATGGCATGTGTCAGGGCCAAACACATGAATGAACGCATGAGCATTAATCCAGGGTTCCTGGAGTCTTCGGGATATTCAGCTACCCAGGTTGTTTATGCCCAGAGGGTTGAACAAAGCAAGTTCCCAGTAAACGTTGTTGGATGGATAAATGAACGCATGCTCATTACGCACCAGAATGTTTGCTTATCTCAGAAGCAGGCCAGGGACGGTAAGAACGCAGCTCCCCAGTGGGGCTTTTATTCATCTTCTGTGGATCCCACAGGAGCCCCTTGTCTCTTGTCCCATTGGTTTAATTATTGTGCTTTAAGATCAGCACACCAGCCCTTCTGCTTACTGTCAAACTGCAGTAAACTGCAAATGGAGAAATCAAGCAGGAAGGGAAAAATTCTTTTTGTACTCCAGGTACAAGAATGTCCCCAAAGATATATTTTCTTTCTTTCGGAGAGGTAAAAAAGATGGTGGAAAAGTTGGGGGAAAGAGTTCCCAAACTTGCCAAACATAAAAACCAACAGAATTGTGTTGCTGCTTCCATAAATGTTTAATAAGTTTTATCATCTTGTGACTAAGGTTAAATAAATGTGAGTCCTTTGAGGAATTATTTACTGGAAGCAAAGTTATAGCGTCAACATCTGTGTTTCCAATCACTTAGATGAGGAATAGATCAAATAAATCATGAGCAAGTTCCACAAAATAACTTCTGCATTATCATCTCCAGAGAAGAGTAATGTAAATAACTCTTTTAGGTGCCCATGCTGTTGGAATTCAGATTTTTTTTGGTGGGGAGGGGTTAGACTTTGCTGTTTTTTATTCATTTCATTATCTTAAAAAAATAAGCCTTCATTTTTTTGTGAAAGTTACCATTAAAACATCCAGAGTAGAAGGACTTAGAGATTTCTCTCAGGGAATCTGGCTGTTTTAGCCAGCAGTCTCATTTGGGAATGGGCTAACATTTCCAATATATAACATCCATATAATTTAACCTCATAAATTTATTTTTTTTCACAGTGATGTAATGGGGAGACTGACCTGGAGTTTGTACATTTTCCCTGCTCACTGCATTCCCCCGGGCAACATAACATTCCAGACAGTGTTTTATGTGCCCTGATTAAAATATAACGTATTCTCGCATTTCCCGGGGACTGACCTGTTACGACTCTTAGCAGAACATTTAAAGAACACCGAGATTATTTGCAATGTGCAACAATGCACTTTGTGAGGTTTTTTGGCTTTCATTTTTCCTTTCTTTTTCTTTTCTTTTCTTTTTTTTTTTTTTCAAGCCATGAACTGATTTCCATCTTAGGCCATTGCCCCCTGAGTATCCACTCCATGAGGGAAGTTTTATGCTTTATGCTTTGGCTCGACTTTCCAGTAAATCACCCGACTCTTGACAATTAAAATAGATCCAAACACTTGTTTGTAGCTGCATTCTGAATTCCTAAGCCCTCCTTTAACCACTGATAACTAACATCTCCTCTCCACTGCTATCCTGCTGTGGAAAGAAGGAATTGGAAATCTTGACGGGGAGCCCCGCCCTCCCCAAGATAAAACAGAAGCCAGAGAAATGTGACAACCTTCTCACTTAAAAGAAAAAAAAATTAATGAACACAAGGGGCAGAGCTTCCTGTAGTTCTCTCCATCATAAAAACAACTGCTGGGATGCGTCCTGCACTCAGCAAACCAATTTATGGATGGAGATGTTTTAATTTTCTATGCGTGAAACGCGCGGCAGCCTTTGCCTGCAGAGGTGACGGCCTGAGCCAGAAGCTTCCTGTGCTGAAGTTGATGCTGCATGTGGCTCTTCCAGGACACAAGGCCTGTTCTAAGTGAGAGAGGGAAGAGGCGTGGGTGAGGAAGAATGAAACAAAGGGGCAGCTGGGTCAAGGGAATTAGGGGAACATGAATTTCCTGAAGAAAGAATGCATACTGGAGGGTCAGCCTTCTATTTACTCTTCAGATGTTCCTTCATTTCTATCATTTCCAAGACCCTGAGTTGTGTGCTAGGGCTCCAGGGGCAGACAAGGCAAGGCTCTTGTCTTCAGAGTATAGCAATAGAGTGCCTCAAATAATCCAGACACCCGGTGTGGGCTTCAGAAACAAGAGTGGGTGGCTGGATGGATGGATAATGTATGAATGGGTGGATGGATGTATAGATAAATGGATGGATTGATGGATGGATAGTGGATGAATGGGTGAGTGGATGGATAATGGATGAATGGGTGGATGGATGGATGAATGGATAATGGATGAATGGATAATGGATGAATGGGTGGATGGATGAATGGATGGATAATGGATGAATGGGTGGATGGATGGATGAATGGATAATGGATGAATGGGTGGATGGATGGATGAATGGATAATGGATGAATGGGTGGATGGATGGATGAATGGATAATGGATGAATGGGTGGATGGATGGATGGATAATAGATGAATGGGTTGATGGATGGATGGATGGATGGATGGGTGGGTGAGAGCATGGATGGCTGGTTGAACAGATGGATGGTGAGAGATGGATAGGTGTGTTGGTCTGTAGATGGATAAGTGGCTAGGCAGATGAGTGATTGAGATGATCCACAGCTCCATAAAACTCAATCTCATTTGATCATTTCTGGGTTTAATTATCGATTTCCACCCAGATTTTATCCAACTGACCACTGCTGTCTCCATTAGCCAACGGTTCCTGGTTTCCTGTCTCACTAATCCTCTTGGAGCCAGGTCCCCTCTTTCCTACACATGAACCCCTGGTCAACTCTTAAGAAGAATAACGTTCCATGAAGAGCCTCAAACCCAGCCCCATGTGGCAGCTTTTTCACCACTCGCCACAACCCTGGCAGAACCAGCAGGTTTCTCCGCACCTCCTCTCCTCTGCTTTCTCATTAAAATAATCACTGCGGCTATGTCACCGTTTCTTGAAAGTCCACATCGTGTCAGGCACTGCCCAGACATCCTACATGTGCCTGTCCTAACTCATCCTTCCGTTCAGGTAAGGAAGTGGACGACTATTATCCCAATCGCCAGACAACAGGCCCAGAGCTATTATCTAATTTTCTCACATGCTAAATACAGAGGGGAACCAGAATTTAAGACTAGATGCCTCTGGCTCCACAGGCCCATAATACATATTCTCAGCAGCTTTGGAAGCCAGATTTTCATTTCCATGAATCCTTCTGTGGCCTATGACAAATTGCCCATCACTTGAGTGACTATTTGAGCCCCAGCTTCAGCAGATGTGGGAACAGATGAAGGGACGGGTTGGCTCACAGTCTTTCTTCTTTATTGCATTTTGCTTCCTTCCTTCCTTCCTTCCTTCCTTCCTTCCTTCCTTCCTTCCTTCCGTGTCAGGATCTACCTAGCTCTGCCATCCGAGTGGCTCCGCTGCTCCCTTCCGGGGGCCCCACAGAGGTTTACGTGGCCTGTGTAAGTTTGCGTGATGGTCCTCCAGCCCAGTCACAGGCCTCGGGTCAGCTGCCCTGACATACATGCATCCAGGGCTACAGGAGGCAGGAGCAGTGGTGTGGACTTGCCAGAACAAAATCAATCAGTAGATTCTGGGCTGGCAAACTTCACAGCTTTACAATCCTACTACCTGCTCTTCCGTGTTACTGTCAGAGCTTTGAGTTTAGTTAGGTTGGGTTTTACATCCAGGTGTTATTTTACTTTCTGTCCTACCTTGGACAAGTTATTTAACCCTCTAAACGCTAGTGTTTGAATTTTGTTTTAAACCTCTGATATGAAATGAGGTCATGATGTGATTCAGACAGACTGTGTCTAGAGCATGTTGGATGCATGCTTGGCACATATTAAGTGCTCAAAAAACCTGAATGTGGTGGTTTTTTACATGAGAATCAACAAGACTTTGAGAACCATTAGATTAATGCATGAAAAGAGATCTATTCTCTTGGGGAAAGAGATATTTTTCTTTTGAGGCCTTTGTGTATGTTTTGAGGCATAAGGTTAATAATCAAGCTTCTGAGCTGAGTGCAGTGGTACACACCTGTTATCCCAGCACTCTGGGAGGCTGAGGCAGGAGGATCGCAAGTTCCAGGCCTGCCTGAGCCACTCAGGAACTTACCAAGATCTTGTCTCAATATTTTAAAAGAGGAACTAGTGACATAGTTCTGTGCAAAGGCCCCAAGTTCAATTCCTGATTCTACAGAGAAAGAAAGAAAGAAAGAAAGAAAGAAAGAAAGAAAGAAAGAAGAAAGAAAGAAAGAAAGAAAGAAAGAAAGAAAGAAAGAAAGAAAGAAAGTTTAGAAAATGAAGGTATGTGGAATATATATATAGGTCCCAAAATAAATCAACAGGATTAGAACTACATTTTAAGTCTAACTCATTGTAGAGCCTTTCTTCGAAGGGCCAAAGGTTCTGCCCAACTTTCTGTTTCCTTTCAGGTTTTGATTTATTTATCAATTAGGCAAAATGGAAATTGACAAGCCCCAAATGATGACGATGCTAAGGGTTTGAAAACATGATTTCATATGTCAGGAATGAAGGATGTGGTGAGGTTGAACAGGAGAAAAATGACTGTGCCGGAGGCAGCAAGTGTGCCAACACTTCCCACTTCCAGGGCGCAGGAGGTGCTGGGGAAGGCAGGACGCCGGTTTCCAGAACTGTCTGCGGAGTGTCTAGGACCCAGCGTTCGTAGTTTGCTGTCCTCTGGAAGATCTGCCATAGCAACCCAGGTCGCACGGTCGAGGTGGTGAGGCCTTTTCTTTCTTGTACTTTCTTGACACACAATGGTGTGTGGTCACACATACCCATGAAGGAAATATGCTCACGTGTGTGTGACACGCTACCTGCAACAAGCACACGCTCCAGTTTGAGTTCTATGTGTCTCTCGCTGTGTGCCTTGGCTGCTGTTGATTTAGATCAGTGCATTAATAATTTCCTAGAGAACCCATTTTTGGTTAGCAGTGTTGCGCTACTGTGTTATACAAGCTGCTGGAAAGGTAATTGTGCGCAACGGGAGCCACCTTTGATTTCATTCTGCAAAGGTGAGTAATTAAGTTCTGCTGCAAGCGTGGGGGTAAGTGGGCAACCTTTGTTTGGGGACATTCATCAAACACGACTGGGATTGCTTATGAAGACACTGTTCCTTGGGTCCATCTTTGTCACCCAGATCATCTTAGAAAGATATCGGTAGACCTGGGAGAGATGTACCAAGGCAAGCAGCTGTGTGTCTCAGTTTGTCATCCAAAATGTCATCTGAAGGGAGCTCGCCTCCCCAGGCTCGTCACCCTGGCTCACGTGTCCACCTTTCGTGTGTGAGTTCAGCACTGTGCTCCTCATTAGCTACTCACCAGTCACCTTTCCAGACAATCACAACCCTGATGGCGATCACTCTCACCGTGTGGCCTGGCGGTCCTGAGATTTCTGGTCTGGGTCTGCTTAGGAGCCAGCAGCAACAACAAAAGCAAACCAATTCCGTAATCCTTTAGCGACTGAATTGGAGATGAATTAGTGTTTGTAAGATTTCCTTTCAATTCCATGTGTGGCTATTATTGCATTTCAAACTTTACCCTCCCCCTGTGTGTGTGTGTGTGTGTAACAAATCTAGTTTGATTAAAATTAAAAAAAAAAAACAGAAAAGAATGCATAAGCACATGGGCCGTCTCTCCCCCAGCCTCGCAGAGTTGTTAGAGTACAACTCCCAAGCAGAGAATTCCTACTGGGCAAGGCCAGTCTGTTCCAGGTGCTGCCACCTACCATTGAGACTGACCTGGGCACTGACAAATAAAGTTGCTAGGAAATTTCAGTTGGATCTTAGTAGCTTCCACAGTTTCCCTGAGCTCAAACACAGAGGAATTTTCTCCATGATGACTGCAAGATGGAATCTGAGAGTCCAGAGAAATGTCACAAAAAATCATCTTGCCTAGGTCTCCCAGCTTTTGGGACAGAGACATAGCCTGAAACCTTCATCCTTCCTTCACTGCAGGCCCTGCTCCCTCAAGGAGAATATTAGGAATGCGGAGTCTCAGGCCCACCCAGATCTCCCAACACCCAGGTGATTCGCGCACACACTAGGATTTGAGAAGCACCACCCACCGGGCCCCTGAGAGCTTGGCTGTGCCAACATGAACTTCTCACATTCCTGACGCCCCTCCCAGTTTCTTGCTGTCCATCCCATCCCCAGCCTGGCTGAGTCCCAGGCTACTGAATGCTTTTGTTTGGTTTAGATCTTGGTTCAGGGCCACTTGCTCAGGGAAACCTTCTCTGGCCCTTTGGACTCCGCAGCAAACCCACCCCTCCAGCCCCATTCCCAGCATGCACCATGCACTCCCTGCCTTGTTTTCTTCTGGGTTCTATTGATTCCCACCCATCACGTACCTCACAAAGACAGTCCATTCGGTGAGGACCAGGTTATGCTCCACCTGTCACCTCCATGTCCCCAGCACATGGCAGTGTCCAGTAGGCACCTGGCTGACATGCTATGATATCAGCCCAGAGAACAACTGGCTGCATGTCACTAGCCTGTGTAATTAGGGAGACTGTAGGCACATTGCAGGTGGCTCAGCTGTTCTCTTTAGGCACGTGCTGAGATTTTCTAGAAGAGTTCTCTGTTTATTTCATCCCAGGTGATGAGAAAACCAGCACAGTAGAGCCACCACCTCTGGAGCATTTTTCTGCACATTACGGATTATCTCAGTGAATCCTCACCACATTTCATGCATTTTATCAATAAAGAAACTGAGGCTTAAGGCAGTGATTTCAGAGCAAAGGGCATGGAGTGGCAGGGCTGAAATTCATTCTATCAGACCAGGGAAGCTGGAGGCCTTGGATATGCCTTGGATTGGCTGCCAGCCTGGCCCTGTAACAGGCACGGTGCTGTCTGTGCCCATTAGCAGAGTTTCACTGCATGTACTGCCTGGCTGCCCAGCACAGTGCTAGGCTCTGGGGACAGCAATGAGCAATGTACATCAAGTGCCTGGCTCCTGGGGCAGAGCCAGTGTGCCCTGCAGATGTCAGAGGTGAGAAGGGATGAGAGGGGAAAAAAAGGGTGCCAAGGTATGGAAGCTGGGGGAAGGAATGCTGCTGTTAGAAGGTCTTTTGGCTCCTTCTCATCTGTATCCTTAGGCCTTACCTTGAGGTCTGGCACATAATAGGTCCTCAACTAGCAAGGCTTGATAACTGACCAATGAATCGAGTTAATTATTTACAAAGGGGGCAAAAGCCAGTTGTGTTGTGTGTGACCATAAATCGGTGGAGAGAAAAGGCCATTCTGGGGGTTGGGATTTCTGATCCGGTTGTTAGATTAGGCTCTTTCTAAGCTATAGGTGTTTGACTGGAGTGATGGCCATCACCTCTAGAAGTTCCAAAAATAAAACATTAAAAAAAATAAACCCATGTATACACACAAGAGTTTAACTCATTGTCTTGGGAAATGTTGGAATTGG
>PVLA01002463.1:65000-268671 GCA_004027455.1 Hydrochoerus hydrochaeris
TTAATCCCATCTTACAGATTAATAAACCAGGGTAGAAAGACTGGAAGGAATTTCTTTAAGATCAATCAGCCTGCACATAGCCAAATTCTGAGCTTCTAAACTCTGATCTTATATGGAACCACAGGTGAGCAAAACCATTTAGGAATGGAAAAAGTTAAAACGAAAGAAGACATCTAGGTGTCCTGCCATCGCAACTCTTCCTACGGTCATCTAGAGTCACAGGGAGTACAGTACCTAAGGTCTTACAGCTGCTGTCCTTGCAAGAGACACAGGGCAGGTTTCCTCTACAGGAAATCTGAGGGACTTCAAAGATCTCGCCTGCAACAATCCTGTCTTACATGGTGGTGAGAATTCACGCTGGGATTGTTCTTAATCCCCTCTATTCAAGGCCCGAAGAGGTACCTCATGCTAAAATTTCTGGAAGTATTGTACAGATTGAGATCTTTAGAAGGAATCTGGGGAGACACAATCCCTCTTTCCAACTACTGGTTTTCTGATTTCTTTTTGCTCTTTCTCTGGTTAGGTTACTCTTCTGCTAGGGGGTATGTTTGATAATTTTCTTACTTTTTCCTCTGTGTTTTTGGGGACTTCATAAAACTTAACATTGGACAAGCCCATCAGATTATTGGTGTCTTACCTGTCTTTCCAGTGTATCCAAAAAATTCTCAAGAGAAGAATCTCAGCTGAGGAGGCATTGGGTTTACCTCAGGGAAGAGTGAGAAGCTACGTATCTAATAGGGTCCTTGATTCCTTTCCTTTTTTTTTTTTTCTTTTGCAAGACACACACATATACACATGCACTCCAACTGCTTAACTTAAAACCAACTCAGTTGCCACTTCATGGATCTGAGTGCTTGTTTGGAGGTTTGCATCTAAAAAAAATATGGGATGCGAGGTTCAGTGTTGTAACTTGCATCGCAAGTCTCAGCAAAAATGTTTTCATCTCAATTGAAAAATCATTCATACCACAGTTGCAATAGTATTCACTCAACAGTAGTTTAAAGAAAAGTAAATAATTCTCCCCCTCCACCACCACCACCACCATTAAGTATTTGTGTCTGAAACAAAATAAAGCGAAGATGCAGACCTCACGGTAGTCACGCGGAAGTTGTTCTCCAGTACTGTTGAGGAATTCACAACAGGAACACAAGTGGACTCTCCCACAGTGCAGGGCGGGGGGTGCAAAGACAGCCTGAGTGCAGGGACATGGGGGGAGGTGGGGGCTGCAGCTCCTGCTCCGCAGCCGGAAGTCACCAGGGAGGGGGGCACTGTCCGCGTGGTCAGATCTCCCGATTTTGCAAAGGATTCACAAGTCTAAATTTTAGTGTCAGTTTTTGAAGTCACACAAGGTAAGGACAATATCCTTGGTGTTGAGTTCTGGTTGTGAACTCCACATGAAGAGCTCAGAAGAGGGCTGGAGGCAGTTCTTCACTCCTCCTTCTTCCTTAGGGTTCTCTTTGGTACAAAGCTCTAATTCTGGGTGGCAGCATGGAGCGTTACATTTTATTTTCTTTGGGCGCCAACTTGAAATAAAAAGAGAAACAGGACTTTTCTGAGTCAATTGAGTTAAGTTAGGAAAGGTGAAGGGAAAAAAAAGAGAAAAGAATCGATATCCAGATAAACTCATTTTTGCAGAGTTTAAACGTTGTTCCTTAATTCATTGAACAAATCTGTGAGTCATTGCTATGTGCAGGTACTAAAAGTACATTAAGTACAAAGCTGATACTTAGTACCTTCATGGCACTCACAATGTATAATTAGTCAACAATATGTAACGGTTATTATAGTCTGTACCGTAAGAGTGAAGGTTACCAGACAGTGTCAGTCAGCCCCTATCTGGAGTATATGGAAACAGGTTTCCCCAAGAACAAGGGATTTAACCTGACACTTGAGGGGCAACCAGAACTTGACCAGGTTGAAGCAACCTGGTGGGAGCAAAGAACTCTTGGTGGGAAAATGTCAGGTGCAAAGGCCCTGTGGTAGGAGAGGGCAAAAATGCACATGTGAGGAGACAGATTTACATGGTTGAATGACATAAGAAAGGGAAAGATTAAGGGAAAGTTTAGGAAGCCGGACTGGGCCTCAAGGATATTTTGGTCTTGTTTCATTTTTAATATGCTTGCTAGATGGTGAGTGAAATATAATGAGTTATTAAGAAGAACAGCATAGCACAAGTGTAGGCCTTTGAAAGTGAAAAACAGGAAGTGATAAAATAGATTTTTATAAAATAATTTCTTGGTAATATTTGCATAGTCTGGTTAGCATCCTGCAGAATGCATTCAAACATGGAGGAGAATTACAAGGTCATCCGAGGTGATGAAGCGTGTGTGTGTGAGATGTGTATCTTCCTGTGTGTCAGTAGTGTGTGTACATTGTGTTGTGTGTGTATCTTTACACACTAATGACATATCCAGATATCCAGTGGAAAATTTGCAGTGCATTGTAGGCATAATAATGGTTGATGACTAAAATCCAAATTAGATCTAGAGAGGAAAAAATAAAAATAATTTAAAAATAATAACATAACGCATCACCGTCAATGCACGGCTGTATTTCTATCTCCCATTCACAATGCTAATTTATATCATTACAAATGATACTTGTGAGTTTCTCCCTTCTCAAAGCCCTGTAAAGAGGAAAGTGTTTTGTGTCTCACACCAGGGAACCAAATTTGCTGAATTGTGTGTGGAAGTTAATACTAATATTTAAAAGACTAACTTAAACCTGTACCTAGCTGGCGTCGATATGGAGCTGAGAGTGAACGCTCGGTGTAGAGTTGGGAGCACGGTTTTCTTACCGATGTGAGCAGTGTGTTTACTCTTTATGAACAGAACAGAGAGAGGAAGGACACACGCTGGAGGAGAGGTGGAGGCAGCCTGACCGCACAGTTTATTGAGAGACTGGGGGTTGGGTGTCGCTGGAACTTATGCCTGTGGTTAATAAATGGCTTATTCTTCAGGAATGACATGGGCAGGGCAGTTATCGAAATAATGAATTGCTCACTTGTCCTGGGCAGATAGAAAATTCCCCTGGTTGAATGAGGCTTGGAGGAGGCTGTGTCTGATGGGCTTACGATGCCTCCGAGCGAGCAGGGAAGCGGTGCTCCCCTGGTAGTCAGGAGGGGGACTCTGGGATTTGGATGTTCTTGGCAAAAAAGAGAAAATGAAGGAAGGATTACAACTGCCTCGTTTTCTAAAAGGAAAATTGTCACTTGATACTGAAGACATTGGCAAAATGAATCTTGAAACCGGAGCTTAGTGGTAAAGTTTTAACTCAAAGGAGAGACTGAGAGAATCACAGCGCATTTGAGGGTTTTGGAGAAAAGCAGGGCCACGTCGCCTGTTATTTCAAGTTTTGCAAATAAAGAGAAAAATAGTTGCATAAATTTGCCACATTATTTTTAACTCAAAAGTTCAAGAAAATCTAAACTTTTGAATTTTGTCTTTCCCAGACAAAAATCTTTTTTCCTTTCCTTTCCTTTCCTTTCCTTTCCTTTCCTTTCCTTTCCTTTCCTTTCCTTTCCTTTCCTTTCCTTTTCCTTTCTTTTATCTTTTTTTCTTTTTGAGATAGTGTCTCGCTATGCAGCTCAGGCTGGCCTTGAGCTCACAACAATCCTCCTGCCTCAGCCTCCCCAGTACTGGGATTACAGGCATATGCCGCCAAGCCTGGCACTCCAGACTCAGACTTTCAGGTGTCCTGTTGAAGGCAGATTTCTGTCCATGACAAACATGCCACAGACTGACTTCCAAAGATACCTGGTTGTGTCCATGCACAGAGCAAAGGGGCTAGAATTCCTTTGCCCAAACTCTCCAGAAATGACCGGAGCTAGGAATTCTGACGACCCTGGTTTGTTTCACTTGGCTGGGGCTCTGGGCACCTGGGACCTTCAGGTAGGCGCGAACTGGGTCTTTGACAGCATCAGCACCTTGCTGGTTCTCCTGGCCTGGCGGAGTAAACAGAAGGCGCTTTCCAGGGTCTGACTCTGCCTCCCACCCTGTGTTCTCTCCTCCTCCTGTCAGTCCTCAGCGGTCCCCTACTCCCTCATCCCCAGACAGGTCGTTCAACACTGGTCACCACACGCATACCACGTCCTGGGGAGTCCCTGAGCATCCCGGTTCCTAACCAGGATGAAAGGGGCCTGGTTGTGTGTGGGAGTCTAAAAGCCATTCTCTGCGTCTGTGGCATGCCTCGCACTGCGTGACACGATGAAAAAAAGTTTGATCATGGAGGATTTTCCCCATTTTGACCGCATCAGCAAAATCCTATCCTCACAATCTTCCCCCTCTAAAAACACACACTTCTGGAGGAAACATAGCACAAAAAAAAAAAAAAAAAATCCTGCCTGCCCTCCCCAAGTGGAAAATGTGACCATCCTACCCAGTGGTCAGCACCAACTGGCCACAAGTCCCTCTAGTGAAATTCTGTGTGTGCCTGGCCTCCAACCTTCAGAGCAGCGGAATCCCTGCCCAGGCCATCTGGGTTGGAAACAAAACAAAACCAAATGAAGTGCTGACGTGCAGAGTTCTGACAAACCATGACACATGTCACAAGAGGGAAAATGACAGCTTTACTACTACAGTGATTATTAAAATAACAAAGCAAATTAACCACCGATATGGTGATGTATGTAGAATGAAACGACTTTATTACTTGGTAAATTGAAGACCTAGGATGTATTTTAGGAGTGACAAACCTGAAAAGTTGAAGATTTCCTCCCAAATTGCCGCTAATGATAACCTTCCAATTTTATTAGTCTTATTTTCCAACCAACTGAAAGCTTAAGCTAGCTATTTCCCCTCCAGAAAAATGCTATTTTGTAGAGTTTGACTTTTCCCCCCTTACAGTGTGTCTGTAATAGTCACTTACACACACACACACACACCCCAATCACACTTACAGCTTAATGAAATCTGATCATTTAAGTGGAATATTTACAAACAATACTGATAAGATAAAAACATGAGTATGATATTTGATCAGTTTTGATTGAGTAGTTTCCTTTAGTAAGGTCTTTTGATGCCTCTGGTAAATACAATGATCGAGCGTGGCCTGATCTTTGCTGGGAAAAACTTTCGGCTGCACCAATCACCGTTTACATTCATCTCTGTTGCCAAGAGCAACACATCATCCACTGTCACTTTTAAACCCAAATATCTCAGCTTTACCTGAAAATTTCATTTTTTCATATCAATGACAATTTATTGAATACCTTTATTTCTGATGAGACACTGGCCAGATAAGTAAATCCAGTGTTTTAAATAAATCAGGATCAACAGTGCTCATTCATCTGATCTAATGTGATTATATCATTGATAAAAAAATCAGGACCTAAATTTATGCTATATAATTCAAATAGTCCAAAACTAGCAAAATAGTACAGCACTGTACCAGAGAAGGAATATTAACAAAATGCACCAGTGAAAATAATGTTTTACATCAAGAAGCACTCAAATACATAGACAATTAATATAAAGAATACAGCTGGTTCTCAAGAAATATTTGCTTCCGACCACACATTTATTTCACTTACATGTGGGAGAAAATTAAAATCGATCAGTAATCACTCCATAGTGAGTTGTAGTTGTTTTCTTTCTTCTGGTGACACCGAGTAACCCCATAGCTGCTTCTTGGAGCTGGACCTTTTGGCCAAAACCCAGATGGCTCGGCCTCTCTGCCCCACTCTGCAGGGTCACTCCTGTGGGCTTTTCCAAAAGGCTGACTAAATTCTGGGCCTGACGGGGCCTGTGCACCTTGCAAAAAAAGTCACAGGATAGGTGCGATTCCTGCCCCATGGCGGACGAGGAGACACAAGGAAGCACCGAGAGGCTGAGGGACAAGGTCCACAGCTGGGCAGCCACACAGCTGGAGGCTTCCAAGACAGCTGTGCCACACCAGGCTCTGGGCCAGGACACGGCTGTTCAGAAAACCTCCACCGGTGGATTTGCACTGTGACGCGGTACAGCTCCAGAGCAAGTCAGTGCTGTCCCGGATGATGATTCTCTCTCTCACTCTCTCTCTTCCTCTCTCTCTCTGTCTCTCCTTCCCTCTCTCTCTCTGTCCAGTTGGCCACCAGTAGTCAGTCACCCTCTTCAACCCTTGGCTCCTAGCTGTCCTTTAACTCCTTGCTGCTTGGAATGCGAGTCGCTGCTGCAGCAGTGTCACCGGGGATGTCAGAAATGCAGAATCTCAGGCCCCTCCCGACTCTAATGTTAGAGTCAGTTATCACTTTAGTAAGATGCCCCACGATCCAGACACACACGGAAATCAGAGAATTGGGGATCTGGTGTTGCTCTCCCATGCCGCCCAACAGCTGGACCACTTACACACACACACACACACACACGCACACACACGCACACATGCCCGTGTGCACACATGCGCACACACATACTTGGGAAGGCTCTTTTCTGCTCACCCAGGGCTGCCCCTACCCGCTCCTCCTCCTGTCCCCGCCTCCCGCTCCCCTCGGAGACCACTCTCCTCCAAAGCCCTGTGTCCTGTTTTTTAGGCTTTCAAAACACAGCAAAATATTAAGGAAATGAATTCCACATTGCTCTCTCTTTTATTTTGCCAAATCAGGATGTTAAAATAAATACCATGAGTGGTCACTGTCCTTTCTGTCCTTAGAACAAAGGTGAAGGTTTTCAGGGGAGCACATTTTACCTGAGGAAATGGTCACAATGCTCACTTCCTGCTTTTCTCGTTTCCTCCTCGCCTGGTGGAGAGGAAAACAGTTTTGATAGAGCCTTCAGACTTTTTGTGACCATGGTATCAAAAGCATGGACAGGTGGGACATTTGTGTTTCTCTCTTTGGTATCAGAGAGGTTTGATTGCCCAAGAGAAACACAGACGCCCAGCAGCCTGTCCTCTTGTGGAGATCAGCAGCCCCTGCTCCTCTCCCCCGTCCATAGGTTTTAAACTCAAGTACTTTTCAAGGTAGACATGCAAAGGAGCCAGGTTTGTGAAGAGGAGCTATGTGGAGAAAGGGACTGAAATATTTGAAGGGACACCATCCGGGATGGTCAGCAGCTTTCTGGGTGAGCAGGAAGCAGCCCTTGACTTATGTTAACTTAGTAAATGTCGACAGTGTCGCCTGTGTCCCTGGACCTCAGGCCAGTCCATTGTCACAGGCCCTGCACTTCGCCAGGACCACACGGGGCAGTGTGGTGAGCAGCTGTTTGTGGGACCGTCAATGTTGTTCTTTCAGTTACAATCCAGTCACACTGTGTCACTTTTGTTCACTGTAAGATTCTCCAGAACCCAGCACAGTGCTAAGGATTAAATGTGATCAGTCACGGCATATAAAAAAATAATTCAGTGTGTTTCAGTGATGGAGACATAGCTCAGCAGCATAAGCGCCTGCCTGGCAAGCCTGAGGTCATGGGTTCGATCCCTGGTCCCCCCTAAAAAAACCAAAAAACATTATCAATGATGCCTTTGCATCGACTACAGCATAACAACAACAAAATTATATTTCTTCTTTTTGCATTCAGGCTCACTGACTGACTCATTCAGACAGTACTTATTGCACATCTACTACGTGCCAGGCAGAGTTGAATCCACTGAGGAGAAAAGAATGAAACAAAAGACGGCAGTTCCTGCTGCACTGCAGACAACTTCAATTTCCTGCCTCCTGGGGATGTTCTGGAAATGTCCTGGGTAACCCAGCCCAGGCTCCGTAACAGAACGCCCACACTGGTGGCCAAAGCTGCAGGCACTGCCTGCTCGCTCTCCCAGAGGATGAGAAGCCCAAGGCCAGGGTTCCAGCAAGGCTGCACCTCTGTGGAGAGCACTTTGCTGTGGGGCTCCTTTCTTGCTGGGTTCTCACATGAGAGACAGGAGGAAGGAGCAAGGGAGAGGGAGGGAAGGGAGGAGCAGGAGGAGGAGGGGACAGGAAACACCTGTCAGTGCCTCTTCTTTATGAATGCATTCACGAGGGCGCCAACCTCATGACTAATTGCCTCCCAAAGGGTCCACCCCGCACACATCACCCCCACCATCACACTGAGGGCGAGAGCTTCAACGCGGGAACCAGGCAGGGCACCATTGGCTGCTGGCACCATGCTTCGGGGTCACAGGAGCACCCTGTGTGTGGAGAATGAGCAGAAATTTATCCCCTTGCCACCCACTTGTTAAGCATTAATTATGAACCAGGAACTGTGTTGGGATCTGGGACCCAGTGGTGGCCTGAGGCACCCAGATGTCTCTGGCTCGTACGTTTTCCGGGAATCACACTGCACCTCACCTCAAGGTCCACCCCCTCACATCCTGGCCTCCTCGACCTTCCTCTTCCATTGCAGGAAATGCGCTGGCATGTTGCATCTATCTCTATAGTAGCATGATAACCTTCTTTAGCCTACAGTTGAGCGTCTTCCAGCAGTAGGTCCTTTGGGAACCCCAGGAGGTCAGGCACAGGGACCGAATTGTTTCTGTGCTTCCCCAAATCCTGCTGCTCTCTTCCCCTCCAGCCGCACTCCCCCAAACACTGCTTTGCACAGAAGGATGGTGAGGAAGGAAGGGATGCATTCTGTAGGGTCACACCTGTGTTTAAAACTCCCAGTGACCCTCTGAGCATGGTTGCGCGTACCTGTAACCCCAGCCACTCAGAAAGCTGAGGCAGGAGGATTGTTGAGCTCAAGGCTAATCTGGGCAATCAGCAAGACGGTCTCAAGCACAAGCAAACACACAAAGCTCACTTTCGGCAGCTCCCCTCCAGGTGCTTGCACCCGAATCCCTTCCCTCCTTCACACCGCAAGGCCAAGGGGCGCCCTCTGTCCTCCCTCTTCGGCTGGCCCCACTCCATCCTCCCACTCTCCTCCTGCTGTTTTCCGGCTCCTCCGCTGCCTGGACCCCCATCCCCCAGCAAAGGACTACCTGGTAGCAATGTTGACACTGCGGGACTGAGAGCACCAGGGGCCTCTCCTGTCTCCTCCCTGTGAGCCTTTCCTGAGGAAGCACAGGGTGCCTCTACTCCCTACAAATGCGGTGGCTTGGATGAATCGTGCTGGGTTAGAAACACAGGAGAAGAGTGTGCAGTGAGGGCCTCGGCTTCCTTGTTTTGGAATAAACGGAGCCCGTGCTCGAGCCATTGCATTAGACACTATCCGGTGACAGGAGACCGTTGGCGCCCCAGCGATGGTGCTGCCGGGGAGGTGGGAGAGTGAGAATGGGGTGGGGAGCTCCTCTCACCTCTATTCTTGAGGATGCTGTGAATGGCGCCTTATCCCCGAGTTCCCGGGCACTTGGGGTGAGGACGGTCCCCTTCTGTGTCGTGACAGGAGAATTTTGCAAAGGATTTTGTGAGAAAGGGAAGAATTAAAAATTCCAAAACCCCTGATTGAATGATAAATAGTCGCGCTCTGCCTCTGACATTAAAGGGCATCATTGTCTCTGCTCAACGATGTCCATCATCCTGATGGACGAATCCTCGAAAAGTAACATGGAATCTTAAAAATGGAAAGTATGAGGATCCCAGAGAATGACTGTGACAATCACCCGTTTATTATCTAGGTGTGCTTAATAGTCTGCTGCCTGATGAAGACTCATTTGCTCACCCAGAGGAATGACTCGTTTCCAATTCAGTCGCTCAGGAGGCCGCACTGCCTGAGACTCTCCCCCCACCGACCCCTCCCCGCGCGGTCTGTCACTGTCCTGAAGGCCCCCGCATGGCTGCACTTCCCACTACAGCAGCCACTGCTGGCTGGCTTCTCCTCCAGCAGCACAAGGTAGCGTGACCACAAGCCGGTGCAGTTAGCAACAAATCAGCCTTTAATTGGCAAGAATGACTCATTTGAAAAGGATTATTAGCCAAATGTTAATTGATTGGTGGAGCTAAAGCAATTAGAGTGAACAGAGCGCGGACCTCCCATCCTCCCACCATCTGCCCAGGCCCCCTTCCACCCCGTGACCCGCTCTTGCCCCAGGCAGGAGCGTTCCTGACCCTCTAGGGGAAATTCCCTCTTTGCAGTGTCCAAAATTCTGCTATCGAGAAATAGAAATAAGAGAAAAAGTGGAAAGGGCCATTCATCATCTTATATACCAATATCAGACCGTATCAGATAAGCCATGCTGCTATAACAAAGAACCCCGAATCACAGTGACAGCATGGCCCATGCTCTGTGTCAGAGAGTCGAGGGTGGCGGTCACTTCACAGGTTCACGTCCAGGAAGCTGACCTAGGATAATATACAGCCCTCTCTCCTCACAGTGAATTCCTGCTTTGAACCCGCGTTACGCGTCGATCAGGAGTCGGAGGTAGAGGCTCTGCCCGTCATTACCACGAACTTCTAAGAAGCAGCAGAAGTTGCTTTCTGCCTTGGACTTGGTAGAGGGGAACTGGCGTGGCAGTAAGCACCTCAGCTTATCCCCCAGTGCCTGACGCTCTCTCTATGCGATTGAAGGACATGAGTCATTTTTGTCCTCCTGCCCCCATAATCGGAGGCATTATCAAGGTTCTGACTGTGTTCCAGGGTCAGTGCTGATGGTGCTATATGTGTGATCTTGTGGAATTTTCACAATAGATCTGTGGTACAAACCCCACTTTGGAAACAAGCCACAGAGGATTTAGTAACTTGCCCCATGCAGCAGAGCTGGTTTCAACTCTAGTTTGATCAACTCCACTGCCCATGGTTAATCATGCAATTCACTTGTCATAATGAAATAGATCTCTTTAGTCTTACCCTGCAGTATTTTCTTGGTCCATTTTCTGTGGCTATCATGAAATACCCAAACCCAGATAATTTATAAAGAGCAGAGACTTATTTCCACAGTTCTAGAGGATGGAAAGTCCAAGAACAACATATCAATAGCATCTGCCTGGCTCTGGTGTGACCCCCACATTGCATCATAAAACATGGGGGGATCACATGATGAGACAGAGCAAGTATGCTAGCTGGAGTCTTTTTTTCTCTTATTATAATGCCACTAATGACAGCCTGGGTGGGGGTCCATCCCCATGACCTCATCTAACCCTAATGACCTCCCAAAAGCTTCACCACTAAATGCCATCAACATGAATTTAAGGATTAAATCTCTCACATGTTAGCTTTTCAGGGATACAGTAAAATTGTAGGGAGTTTCTAGCATGGTGGAGTAGAGGCAATCCTGGTGGCTCTGAGCATACTTTAGGTAGAGTATGGATCAACATTTCTGTCTTCAATAATCACATATTCCTTAGATTTGAAAAAGATATCTGACATGGCAAAATCAGGATCCAATATTATTGCTTAAATTGAGGTTTTACTAAATATTTAAATTTCTATAGTCAACTTTTAAGATTAAGTAAACAAAATAAGAGTAGTACATAGATTTAGGGAAAAATGTGAAAGTCACCAGCAATTGTTGGAAGTTTGGAAATGCTCAGTCTTTTTGTATAATTAGCCACAGTTACTGAGGCCAATGATCTGATTTGGGAAGTTTTTATCACCTTTCTTTCAATCCATCCCCCCATCATTAACAACCTCTGCCCTGTTCCCCATGAACAGCTTGAAACCAACCATATGACTGAGAAGTTATCCAACACATTTTCCCTGTTGGATCATGTACCCCATAAGGACTTTTGTGAATCGCGATATTTTGCTAATTTGGTTTTACTGATCTCTGTGTTCAGCTTCCCGTCAAAGTAGATTTTTTTGAAAATAAAATGATGGACCTTAATTTGGGGGAGTCTGTAACCCAGTGAGGCAAGGACTGTATGAATAGGAGCCTGCCACAAATAACAAGTGAAATGCTACATTCACACTCACTCCAAGGGAATTTACTTGTGTAACTGCAAAGCTCGAAGGTGATTCACACCGCAGAGACGCTTTGGTCTGGCATCTGAACTAAGTCACCAAGGCTGAAACTTCTGTCTCCTAAGCTAAAACTGTGGGCTCCAGGTAGCAGCCAGAAGACCCGCGACATTTTTTTTTTTTTTTTTTTTACTTGGGATCGAACTCATGATCTCACGCTTGCCAGGCAGGCGCTGTGCCTCTAAGCTAAATCCTCAGGCTGAAGACCCTAGACTTCCTCATTTACACTGAAGAAGAAAGACATCCATCTTTCCCATGAATAATCACAAGAACTATGCCACTTACATCCTATGCAAAATTCCCAAGTCAGTCTCAGTGTTCAGGGCAGGAAATGGGCTGCTTGGCTTAGCTGAGACCGCCTACTGCACCGCTGGCCCTGGCCATTGGGCCTGGGCTCCTACTGCCCTGCGGTTTCTCGTGGGGCCCCGGGCCTGATGCACGGGGTGACAGGAAGGGGTGTTGGAGGATGGCCAGCGAACCATCACTCCAAGCAGATACCAAGAAACACGAGCCTGCCTCTGGGAACCGTAAGCATCTCACAACTACCGTTACTATCCATGTCACCTTGAAAGAGCTGACTCTGTCCCTTCACAGCCTACCAGGCCTTTAAATCAGGTTACCTAAGAGTCACATTGAACCTGAACACATCTTTCCCGAGGCAGGGTTTCCTCTGTGCACGCTTTTGCACTTGTACTCCATCCTGCACCCCCTTTTCTGTTTTCATTTCGCTCGCCATGGAGATAGCGCAAAGGCTTAATTCGGGATGTGCTTCTCAGGTTCCCAAGTCTATACTGAGATCCTATTTTGTTTCACCTTGTTAAAAACGTCTTCCCCAATTTATCTTTCCATTTATTTTTCTGGGTATTCCTCCAATTTAAAAATGCTCAGATTATTTTTAGACCCTAGTCATTAGTGCTGGGAGACTGTTTTCAAACAGGTTTATTATTTGCTCTCATTTGTTCAATAGTTGATTCCTTATTTAAAGTGCTTTTCTCCTCCCAGACTTTTATTCTACAAATCTAAACATGGAAAGAAGAAAGGGGGGAAATGGCCAGTTCTCTATTCTTGTGAATTACGGGCCCAACTTAGCTTACTTTTTCAGGGCTCTGAGCACCTGGGTGAGAGGTCTGAAGCCGTGTATGGTTGCTCTTCCGATGACATGCACAAATCTGTTTTGTTCAGCTCACACTGTGTTTAAATAAATGTGTTTGTTGCCTTTTCTCTTTTAAAGGAAACTTTACTTACTTCACATTCAAATCTGGCTTGGAGAGCTTGTTAAGATCTTGGTTAGATGCCACCGTAGATGCTGCCCCATATGGGGACAATTGGCCAGAGCTCTGGGCACTTGGGTTTATCATTTCCAATATGGCAGCCGGGTCAAGAGTCAAACTTCCGGGGTTCTGTGACTGAGAAGAGGGATGAGGGACAAGTTCCTGGTGAGGAACGGGAAGTGCCAGTCTTGTTATTAAATGTGCAGAGGCAGTGCCTGCGGCCCTGCTCCCCGCATGGCGAGCTCACGTCCTGTAACCCATAGGATGGCCCTTCACCTCCGCCACCATTTAGTGATCACCTCCCGAAGAAGGCGACTCGCGTCCCCTGAGCCTCTGTTCTTCTTGGGCCACAGGACACTCTTGCAACTAATTCATGGGATTTTCTGGAGGATAAAATAAATTTTGGAGTCCACAAAGTGTTAGCACAGGACCCTTCCAGTCAAGAGAGGCTCTTTACTTACATTTGGGATTTCTTCTACAAGAGAAACCGTGTGATATTTAAACTTGCGTGTCTGATTTATCTCACTTATTTCACTTATTATGGGCTCAAGGTGTAGCTGCTTCTACAAATACCTCTAGTTTACCCTTCTTTGTGGCAGAGGAGTGTTCCGCTGTGTATAAATACCCCGTTTCCCTATCTGTCCATCTGTTGATGGGCGTATGGGCTGATGCCAGGGTTCAGCTATTGTGAACTGGGCTGCTGTAGGCCTGGGCGCACCCATCTCACTGTGACATGGAGCCTTGAATAAAAGGAGAGGTAACAGGAAGCTGGGAGACGTTTGTCCAGTGGGAAGGGGAATGAGAGTCTAAGGAGAGAGAAGGAAGGAGGGGGAAGGATTAGAAAAAAGAGAATGGAGGGTAAAAATAGAAACAGAATCTTTGCGAATGGGAAATAAACATTGGAGAGAGAGATTTAGTGGGGAGACCAAAAAGAAAACAGAATTAAGATGTGCTCTGTATGTACACTAACGCCTCACAGTGGATGTGGTCATTTTGATTGTGAATACATACTATTAAGAAAGAAAAAGAAAATAAGTAAGTACGTATAGAAAGAAAGAAGAAAAAGAAGAGGGGGGGGGCTCATTGCTGGCTGGTTTCACTTTCCATCACCACTCTTATCCTTGTTATTATTAATGTAGTTTTTGCTGATCCATTTTAATCTTTCATACATGAAGTCTCTTTTCCTTAACCTCCTATTTTATTTTCTTAGTTTTATATCGCTTTTCTTAGCATTGCTCGCAACATCCCGAGAGACAAGGGGTGCCCGTGTCTGTGTTCCTTAGATCGTCATGGATTCCCTGGCCCTCGCTCCAGTTGGGGATTGAGGCCTTCAGGAAACCCCACCTTGATTTTGGTTGCTCATAAGAGGATGGGGAGCCACCAGCTCCCGTATCCACTGTTGGCTCCTTGAAGAGGTCCTGGCTCTTAAAACCTGGTCACATTTCATATAGACAAACTGCCACTTGCCTCTCTAGGCCACGGGTTCGGTCACCCCTTGCTCCCTGGGAGAATTGCTAGGAAGACTCAGTGAGACTCAGTGCACATCTGCTCTGAAGACTGAGTGGCCAAAGTCCACCACCCTCCAGTCTGTGCTGTGGACTGCATTTCCGGATGAAGAATCTTGCAGGTTTCTGTGTCAGTGCTTCTAGCTCCAGAGAAATCCCCACAGTCTAGCAGTTAGGATCGTGGGTTCTGGAAACAGCTGTGAAGTCCGGCACTGGGCAGACCAGATTTCAGGCAAGAAATAGCTCGTGATGTCTCAGTTTCCTCTTCTGTTATGGGGCGGGGGGGTTGATATGAATCCCTGCCTCATGGGAATAATCCAGGGACTCGGTCGGTACTCACAGAGCAGAGCACTTAGCACTCAGCCTTGTCAGAGTGGGTGACATGTGACACTGGCTGCTGCTGTGACTTATCCAAACGCTGGGGGTCGCCAAGGCTGCTTAGGGTGCACACCTCCTCCGTGCCCCTGGTGCGGGGGGCCGACATGCAGATTGACCAAGGGGGAAAAGCTTTCTCAAGCACTCACTGAGCCAAGACTGCATCTT
This sequence comes from Hydrochoerus hydrochaeris, assembly GCA_004027455.1. Taxonomy (NCBI): domain Eukaryota; kingdom Metazoa; phylum Chordata; class Mammalia; order Rodentia; family Hydrochaeridae; genus Hydrochoerus; species Hydrochoerus hydrochaeris. The sequence continues at coordinate 80,108 of PVLA01002463.1, forward strand.
TCTGGGGAAAGGGGTACAGAAATCCAGCAATAGCACCCCTCGGGGCCCCATATTTCTCATATTATGAGAAATATGCATTTTCCTGTTCCACTTTGTAAATTCTCAACAAGTGAGGTTGGCTTTTCCCAATGTCAGCAGGAAGTCATTAGTAATCTAGGCAAATTTTGGTGGGGACTTGTCTCTCTGTGTTCATTTTTGTTTCTGTTTTTGTACTGGGGGTGAACCCAGGACCTTCACACTGAACTGCATTGCCAGCCTTTTGCTTTTTATTTTATTTTAATTTTATTTTGGAATTGAGTTTGAGACAAGATATCACTGCAGTACTTGGACTGGGCTTAAACTTGTAATCCTCCTGCCTCAGCCTCCGAGAGTGGTGGGATTAAAAGCATGTGCCACATGCCCAGTTACTTGTTCTGTTTTTATGCCCAGTTAAACTGTGTCCTTACAACTAAGGTGGAAGCTGGTTGACAAGAGGGTGCTATATTTGTATGTCAGTTCACAAGCTTCCAGCAATGTTTGTTTTTGTGTAAATTTCTTTTGATAGATTTCAGGCAAGTAATAGAAACAAAGTTTTACTGACGCTTACTTGAAAGAAGTTTGAATATATTCATAGATTATTTGTCTTTTTTTCTCCCCAAAAGAATTTGACATGACTTTCAATAAAAGACAAAAATAAAATAAAATCATGGTAGTAAGCTTGGCAGAAAATAAGAGGCTTATGATGAAGGGACAGATCAGAGGCAGAGGGACAGTTATACCCCCAGAAAAAAACAAAAAAACTAAGCCAAGAAGAGCTATTGCCACTGAGTACAAAATGATTAGAGGTTCCTGGCTGCAAAAGCAAAAAGAGCAACAGGATGAGTCACAGACCCTTATTCTTTACCACAAAAGCAGACACATTTATCAGGAAAGACAAACTATTTCCTGCAACTAGACTCGATGAGAAATTTATCCTGGAGGACCATACATAAGGTACATGAGTATGTATATTTAACACAGGTCTTCAGTGTTAGCCGGGGGATTTATCTGTCTTTCAGGAAGTAAATTTCAGCGCTCAGCAGGTTGACAGTGTCTCTTCAAATTTAGTGTCAACGTGCAGTAAAGTAGCTGCTCCCCACACTGCTTTTAGTGGACCATCTATCAATATTTGATCAAGTTGGACCAAAGTTTCAAACTGTCCTTAAATTATACCCAGAGAAAGTGCTTGAACATGCAGAATGCATGAGTGGGCTTCAAAATTGAGTCCTTGTGAACTGAAAGCATCTTTTTAAAATACCTCTGCATCATCTTCCCTAGCTGAGGCCTCACTTACAGTGCAAACCTCCCTCACATCCACAGACGCCCATAAAAATGCCAAGTACATTGACATGTTTTACAGACAGGCACCCAGGTTGGCGATGCATAATTGTGTACTTGTTTGTGTAGACGCTTAATTGTACACGCACCTAACGGGAATACCGCTGTTCGTAGAATATGTGTGTTGGAATAAATAAGTTGCTTTGTGTGAGCCTAAAGGATCCATTGGGATGATAAAACGTCATCTTTGCTCAGCTACATCCTCGATATTTGTATGGAATAATTACATGAACAGGTCCAATGGTTTTATTACCGTGAAGATACATTATGTGTTTTGTTTCTCATTTTGTCTAAACTGGGTTTTCAGGACTCTATTGAAAAAGGTACTTCTCTGTCCTGATTTCATTCCAAAGTGGGTTCTTACTACCTGGGAAGGTGTTTTCTCCATCCTGACATACTCTCTGCTCCATGGTTTTCAAATCCCAGACAGGAAACCTTGCTGAAATTATAAAACAGGCTTGCTAACTGATGAATTGCTTGTGTGTGTGATACTTCCCATATTTTATATTAAGATACAAGATCCTCTGGATTCCCAGCATGAGACACGCAGGTTTGGGGGACCCAGCCTTCAATATCCCCTTTCCCACAGCCGGAGGAATCATCTCTGGTGCCTTATCCCTGGGGAAAAACAGAGCCTGCAGATGGAAGCAGAATTTTATCCAAGTATTATTCTCTTGAATTTTTTAAACATTAAGACTTCAACACAAACTTAACAGCTCAGAGATATGTCTCCCATTGGTATTTTGAATATCGATCAAATGGTTCTTGTAATTTACACCATTAACCTCTGCACAACAGTATGCTACATTTCAAAAAGCGGAGGTTTTAGGTGTTGGGAGATAGGAGAGTGGGCCTGACACCTGCAGGCTTCCTCGCCGGAGTTTGAGTTGCTGTATTAGAATTTAAATCTTGCTTTTTTAACCTAGGTATCGAATTATCATGGTTCAGATGTCATTTTTGTTTTTTATAGCTAAAACAACAGCAATTGCAGCAAATGTTTGGGGTTCATCAAACCTGTAGGAAACAGGAGTACCAGGGAGATTTCTCCTCTCTGGGTTTGTAAGTAGTCTGGAAATTCTCCGAGCAGGCAAACTGTCCAGTGAGATACAGCACGTCGGTGAGCGATCTGTGAGAATTCAGCGCGGGAATCTGACTCCAGCGTTTTCCTGTGGACTCTGTTTGCCCCATTAGTGTTAAATGTCTGTCAGCCTTTCCATTGTAGTCACTGTTTTTCTGGGATTTATTACTCAACTCTAAAAACTGGCTCCGGGCTACAAATTGCTATAAAGGAGAAGCCGTTTGTTTGGGGGGATTTTTTTTTCTTCCTGAAATAGTGTGGGTGGCAAAGAGAGACGGCATTTGTTCCACCCTCTTGGTTTTTTGAGTCCATAAAAGGGGGTTAGGATGTACTTATAACCACAGTGAATGGTCTGATATCTTCCCCAAATACGTAATTAATAATTATCTTACTTAAAACTTCTAGATGATATACAGGCATGATTGTTAGTGGGTCAGGCCAACACATGGGGGTTGTAGGGGAAGTCAGATCATATGCTCTTCTTTTAATCTGGCCTTTTCTGATTTGTGTTTCAAGAGACATTTCCTTCAGTGGATAGAGTTAATTCTGTGCTATGAAACAACAGGAGACACAAAATGTAGCAATCAGTCCTTGACTTTGAAGAGTTCAAGGCCTACTAGGAGAAGGACATTAAGCCAGTGAACTTGTAGGATGTGACCTGTGATAGGTGTGTTATGCATTTGTAAGTTATATGCATGTGTCACTGCACTGTAAGAATGTGCTTTGTTAAATTTTGTGCAGAATACATTAGCAATAAATAATATATATTTACATTAAATTTTTATCTGTTGTATATGAATGCGTTATATACGTAGTATGCATACATACTGGCCATATGTAAAGTTTTATACTATTTTCTTATAGTATAAATAGAAAAATCTGGCATTCATTTTTGAACATTTTTATAGTGATATCAAACTGCTTGCACATAGCTCATAATTTTTGAGAACCTTGGTTTATTACTCCATGGTAGATGGATTCAAATACTGGGTCGCGAATGATTATTAGTATTGCTATTGTTGTTACTGGGTGTAAATGGCTGTCCTAGTTGAGGTGTCACATCAAATAGCCTGTAATTCAAGTGGCTGTCATCCAACCCAGATACTAATGTCCCTCTATCCCCCTGAACAAAAGAACCTACTCTGTTTCTCCTGGCACCGTGTTAAAATCTGATGGGGTGTACAGGGCCGGGTCACCTCGGTCCCTCTGCTGCAGCAGACACTGTAACAGCTAGAACAAGGCAGGGCCACTGATCAAGCTGCTTTTTCTTTTTTCTAAGAGAAAAAAAATTCTTACATACAAGATAAAGCACAGTTACCTATACATTCCAGTTCCGATATATTTCTCCTCTATCGAACTGAATCGCTCTTTGGATCACTGCTGCGTACAATTCCCCAAAGGAAAACGAAACAAAATGCCATGTGACCTTCCTATTCTCTTCTACGTAAGGCTATCAGTCACCACTGGAAGTTCCTGTTCCCTGTCCCCTGGATGCACGCACTCCTCCCTCCCAGAGTGAATGCAAGAAAGTTACACCCCAGATGCCGCGCAGACTCGGGAGGCTGCGCCGCCGCCGCAGCCGGCTGATAAAGGTCCCATGTGTCCTGCAGATGCTCTTTGTCACTTTCTTTCTCTCAAAGCAGGAAATTACTCCTGGCCCTGAGTTGGTGAAACCAAAGCTTCCTGTTCAACACACACACACACACTCACACACTCACACACACACACACTCACACACACACACTCACACACACACACACACACACACATGCACATACACACATGCACGCACACAGAAAGTCAGAGACAGGGCCACTAAGAATGCCCGTAACTTGAGCCAGTTTAAGACCAAGCAAGCAACGCTCCTCCACTGTGCTGAACTTCCCACTGTCTGTTGCCTCTTGCTGAGCATCTATGGCCCTCAGTTTCCTGCAGAAACCCAAATGCCTAGGCATCTGATCGAATTCCTTAAAAGAATTTTTTTTAAATGGCAGACTAAAGAAAACTTCTATTGTTATCCCTATGTCAGAACGCGGGGCATGTTCACTGTGGCAGACTCAGAATGCTGCCCCAAGAAAGAAAAAATCACCACATCCACTCATAAGAGGCTCTTAACATGCCACTGTTTTGCCTTACTGTACATTTTATGCCATTTTTAACTAAAGTATTACTGTATTTAAATATGTACTATTTTGTAATATCATTTTTGAGTTAATGGCACATGTACAAGATGTTTTCATATTTTTAAATAGCGCTGTAGAACATCATTTTCAATAACAAAACTACCTTTCATTGAATAGTGTATTCTCATCCATTGTCAAGGTTTTGTCACCTGATACTTAGGTTGTCTACAACTTTTTTACTTTCACAATGATATCCTAATACAAAGAAATTATAGCAAAATGTTTGAACATATCTCTGACTATTATCCTAGTATAACTTTGGAAACATAGAATTACAAGTCCAAAGAATGCGTTTATGGACGTCCATAGCTATTTTAAAATAGATGCATGTTTATTGACAGGGCCTCACACACACCCTGTATCCAAATGCATAGACCTAGGTGCAGTAGCACTATGTACCCACAAGTCAGCATCTGTTATGGATTAGATCTAGAACGTCCCCCCAAGTTCTCCTGTGTTCAGAGATGAGGCTTGAGGGATGTCTTAGTCACCTTTGTTGTTTCTGAGACAAAATAACCAACCCCAGAATTAAGAGAGAAAAGGTTTATTTAGTTCAGTTTGTAGAAGTTTCAGTTCTCTTTCATAATCAGCTTGCTCCAAGGCAAGGTGACACATGGCAGAGGGACAATCATTCATGGCAGTGGAAGACAGCAAAAGCAAACATAGCAAAAGGGAGGGGCCAGCCTCCTTTTCTCCCTTATACTGTATGCAGGCCACCTGCCGTAGGGCGAGCGTAGCACTTACACCCTCAATCCCAACATTAGACAATGAACCAATCCCAAGCTCTAAATTCAGCCACCTCCAAAAAGCCTGCACCCCATGAATGCATGAGGCTTTGGGGAGACATCAGACACAAACCTTGGCAGGGGGTGACTGGATCATGAGCACACTGTACCCTCCATTGGGGTAACCCCTTAATGAATCCATAGCTGAACTACCCCCGGGAGGGCAGCCTGCTCAGAAGAGGCAGAAGAGCATGGCCGCTGCAGACTTGACCTGGCAGGCTGTACCTTCCTCCTCAGCTCCTCCCCACACTCTCTGCTTCTGGCTGTCATGATGCGAGCCACTGTCCTCCTCTGCCATGTGCCTTTGCCATGCCACCTCCAGCTGGGAGCCTCCAGCTTTGGACTGAAAAAAGTCACGAGCCCGAGTAAACCTCTCCTCCTTCAGGTCGTGGGTATTGAGTATTTTGTCCCAGCACGGAGAAAGTGACTGGATCCAATCAACTAGGGGTCCAAAATATTTGAAAAATAATTACATCTGTCCTGAACGTGTTCAGACTTTTATCCTCGTCATTAGTCTCTAAACAACACAGTGTACCATGATCTACCTAGTATTCACATTGCACTATGTTCTATAGGTAATCTAGAGATGATGTAATGTACACAGGAGGATGTGATTGGTTGCACGCCAATACTATGGCATTCTGTACAAGGAGCTAGGTCATCAATGGATTTGGGAATGCTTTGTGTATCCTGGGCCCAATTCCTTACAGACAAAAAGAAATTACTCTATACATACAGAGCTGCACACAGATGTATGTTGCTATTATATGTGTGCATGATGGTACTTTATCTAATCTTCTCAGTAGAGAAAAGTTGTCTGTAGGAAAATATTAGAAAGACTGAACATAGTGAGCCCTGAAGCTAGAATACTGGACTTCCTGAGCCCTGAGTCCTGAAGCTTTGGTAACCAAGACTGGTGGACAGTGACAGACTCAAGGTACTGAGTTGCCCGTGGACAAGGCTAAGTATTGGAAGGGTGAGGTGATCCGGTCCAGGAAATCCCAGCTCTCTGAGAACCCTGCCTTGTGCTCCTTCACCTAGGTGAATTTCCTGAGCACTGCTAAGAATGAGAGGTCCAGCCTCAGAATAGATGCCTGCAGGAAGTGCGTCCCACCCGGGGCTATCTTTAAAGCCACTCCCTGTTCCAGTTAAGATTGACAAGAGGAGCAGGGTCCTGTAGCAGGCAGCTTGGGTTGTTTTCTTGCCTCCCACCTTAGCAATGTTTGATGACTGGCTGCTGCCGTCCACGGAGGAAGTATTTCATTGTTCTGGAAATTATGGCTTCTGGACTAGAGGTGAAAGATGAACTTGTTTTCCTTGGTTTGTTTGCCTTCGTTTCACTCAGCGTCTTATTTTTGGCAGAGGTGGTGCCTTAGGTCTTGGACATACAGTGGGAGGAGGGGCACTGTAGTTTTCCCAGCAATCTCCTTGTTTTATGAGAAATGTTAGAGATGGGAATAACTTCTTCACACATTTCCTGTTTCTGAAGGGACTTTGGAGAAGATCTTCCACAGATGGGGTCTTTAACTCGCAGTGCTTAAAAGTCACATGCAGGTCACACAAACGAATAAGCAAACAGGTGTGATATCATGCTGAGGTGACATCAGGGGCCCTGATACATGGAACAGACCTTGACTTTTCTAACAGGTATGGCCGGGAAAATAAGTTACGAGCCATTATTTAGTTAATTCAGAAATTTTCTAACTACAAAAGGTTGTGTATGAAATAAAATGATCACTCAATCAAACCAAATATTACAAATATGAAGAAAGCTCCCTGGGTGACCCCCACCAAGAACACATATCCCACTATATACAGTAGTCACTTGCTTAAATTGGGAGTGTGGCATTAGCTTGCTTTCCTTTGCAACTTACCCATGTGGGTTTATATCCCCAAACAACATATTGTTTTGACTCATTGATCATGTACTGAAAAAATATTTATAGCAAGATTATTTGTCTTAGCCAAAAACTTCATCAGAAGAGAATGTAAAAACAGACCGCGATTTATCCGTGTGATCGATCATCAATGAGGCATCAAAATGCACAGACCACAGCTGTGTGAATCATGGGGCTCAGTGTTAGAAAGAAGCGTGGCAGAAACAAAAACAAAACAAAATTCAGATGTGGAGTCAGATAGCGCCTCCTCCTCCAAGCAGGAGGAGGTTTACTGTTCCTTAGGGAATTTTCAGAATTTGAAATGTGTGTGACATCTCCCAACACTTCAATGTTGGAAAGTAACTTATATTAAAATACTTAGTGTGCGTGCCAAATAAAACACATCCACGGTTCACACCTTTCTGTGAGCTGCTCGCTTGTGACCTCTGCTCTGGGCCCTTCCATCCATTCTTGTTTTAACATTTGCAAAGTAGCTGCTATGTGCAGTTACCAGGTGTAGCTCCCTAAAATCTCAGGCTACACCTGCTCCCCGTTTAGTGCTCTGGTTCGTATTAGCACCATCTTCCCAGCGGAACACAGAAAGAATAAACGGTTTAGGCCAAGTTGCACCATCTGTGAGTGGTACAGCTTAGATATGAACCCAGCTCATCAGCCTTGAAGCTTTTTTCCTGAATCTCCACACTAAATCCCCTCAGAGCTGCTTCTCAACAAAGATGTCCACTCGGGAAACCCTTAGATGCCACCGTTCTTAAACGTTCCACTTTCCCCAGAAGCAGAGCACTGACTTACAAAACAATCAGCCTGGCTTTTCCCTGTTTCATTTTTCAAAGAGAAAATTCTAACCTCGTTGTCGGGATCAGAGATTGGATGCATCGGCGGTCAACAAAGAATCAACCAAAACTTTTGTGTCACTGTGAGGCCCCTCTGCAGCTGGGCTTCCAGCTGATGTCTCACCCAAGTGGTCCTGCACCATCCTAACCTGATACAGAGGAAGCGATGTTAGAAGGGTTAGAGCTATGAAGTTTCTCAAGCCTACAAACATTGCTATGCTATGGCTAGAAAAGAAATGCACACACTGTCAAGCATAGAAGAGAAATTAAAAACCACTCGTGGACATCACTGCTGTTAATATTTGGACTGTGACCTTTCACAGCTGTATTTTTTTCCACACAGACGTGCATAATATGACATAGTATGTATTGCAGAAAGTGCAGAAAAATACAGCTGCTCTCCTGTTTTACTCTTGATATTCATGAATATCTTTTCTAATCAATCAATAAAGATGTAGACAGAAAAGTTTCCTGACTATAAATAGGTCATTGCGTGGGTATGACATATTTACTTCACTTGTTTACTTGGACATATTTTGATCTGTTGTTTTAACTTCTTCCTAAACAACACTGAGAGGAACATCCTTACACACTTGTCAGTTTCTCTCCTCAAGCTGGAATTCTGGCGGTGGCACTGCTGTCGCTTTTGCCCGTTTTCAGACCTCCCTGCTTTGCTCTGGGAGGACTAATTGATGAGATACCACATCGCGCGCCTGCTTCCTTCCTTAACATTCGCCACTTTGCAGGCGCCCTCACAGCCTGTCACATCTCGGGCCTGGAGGGAACCTCTGATGTTAATCAAAACATTTGAGTTAACAATGTTCAGCCTTGTCAGTCACCCCCAAATTAAAGGAGCCTCTTCTGTCTTTGTCAATAACAAAGAGGAGAAAAATGACGCCGAAATGGCATAAAAATTAGGAAGGAGACAAGTAGTCACCCAAAGAAGGCACGTGAGATGCGACAGTTGAAGGATTTCAGACCCACCCTGGGGCACAGCCAGCGAACTGGAGCTGTTTGGGTTTGCAGAGAAAGACGAACAGCACCTGGTCCCCGAGCGGCGGCCCAGGTCAGCTGCACAGAGCCAGGCACACACAGGTCGCTCACTGCAGATGTCAGAGATGAGCAGAGTGCGGAGATGTGACGTCAGAGACAAGCAGCGTGCGGAGATGTGACGTCAGAGACAAGCAGCGTGCGGAGAGCGCAGGAGAGGTGATGCGAAGTCATCTTCTTCCAGAGACGCAAGACAGCCGTGGACTGAAGTCTCAGCCTGGTGTTACACAATTTCCCTCTGCATAGAAATCTAATTTTTAGCTTTTGTTTTCTGTAGCACTGCCTGGGAGAATGGACAAGAGGGCGCGTTACTCCAAAGAAGCAAAAGATTTGAACAGTGCATACATTGTCTTCATTTCTGGAATAGTTTCCATTGCAGAAATCCACTAATTCATGGCCAGCATGGTTAATTTTAAAAAAGAAAGAAAAGGCAATAACCTGTGACTTTAACATCTTTATGAATCTTTCAAAGACAAAAGTATAGGCCAGATATATATATATATACATACATACATACATAGAAACTGGTTATTTCTAGCCACTAGTTTGACTCCTCTTTATTTGCTGCAGTCTCCATTTTCTGCATCTTACCACAAAATCCTCTAAGAGGAAACAAAGCATCCTTCGCAGTCTAAAGTCCAACGAATGTCAGATTCTGAACAAAAGTACTTTGTGTCTCTATTTAACATTCGAGTGGATGGCTTTTTGACAGGTTTATAGCTGCTGAATTCGATAGCCAGTCATGCAGGACAATTATGTTTGAGCTAATTTGATGAATCAACTTGATGTTCTCCCACAGTCCCCATGGCCTTCATGAGCATATGTGCCCAATTTTCTGCTGGAAGTAAAAAAAAAAAAAATAGCTTTGAAATTTGGCTAATTTTATCACTTCAGCAGGACCTGTGTGGTAGGAGATGCTCTCGCCTGATTCCCGAGTGGGAAGAACCACTTGGAAACAATATGGGGCCATCCATCAGGCCTTGACCAGTTTTGGAATGGGGTTCCAGGGGCCAGCAATCGCTTTGTGAGCTCTTGAATAATTTTGTGGTGAGGGAAGAAAAGAATTCATTCTCAAAGCATTTGGGGGTCAGAGCCTGGGGAAAGATTATTTCTCATTGCTGGATTCAGTTTGATAGGGATTGTGAGAACCAAAGAGGAGGCGTAAAGATTTCCTGAGTTCCTTTTCCCCGCCCCGCATCACAGTTATGTTTTTTCCAGCTCTCTGCCTCCCAGGAGGCCAGCAGCCGAGCAGTGGAGAGCCGGTGTGGCGTGGGCGGGCGAGCACCAGGGCAGGCGTCCCGCCTGTACCACGATCCCCACCACGCAGCAGGGCACTGGTCCTTAATTCCTCTGCAAGTTTCCCTGCTCTGTGAAATGCAGGGACAACCATGCATACTTTACAAAGTCAACCTGGAACCATCTGCAGTCATGCTTGATGCGACAACATTTCTTCAACAGGTCACATGTATGACGCTGGTCAGCTAAGACAATGACAGGGTTGGAAAGTCCCTACTCCTTAGTGGCCATGGTAATGCCACAGGACTGGGAACACTTTCCTCCTGTGTTACAAAGCCGGCTGCACTGCCCTTCGTATACAAGTACAGCACACACTACTGTGTGCGTACATAAAACTCGGTACTGACAGGAAATGACTGCACCACCGGTTTATGTGTGTACCACGCCTCCCTCTGTCCTTATTTTAGTGTGCGCTCTTTCTGCTACAGTTTCCTGCAAAGCAGTCTACAGTGGCCACAGCAGCCGTAGGCGCTGCTGTTTGGAGCTGCGCCTCTGGGTTTCTGTGCACTGACTCTGTGACATCCGCATAAGGACCCAGCGACAGACGAAGCGTGTTTCCAATGTGTCCCCGGTTAAATGATGCCCGCCTGTCCAGGAACGAGTAGGAAGGGAAGTGACTGGCCCCTGAGATGCAGTTTGTGTTGGGATATCAAAAACTATTGACTGTAGAACACTAAATGCTGATAACTTTCCATCCCCAGAAAGTGAAAGTACATGATTAATTCAAGCAAATTAAGTAAGCGCTATGATTCGAATTGACAGCTGGTATTATTTTTTTTTTCCAAATCCATTAGCAAAAAAGGCTATTGCTCCATCAGATAGTAAAACCGATTCCCAAAATCCAGAATAGTCTTTTTTCTTTTTTTACAGCTGGGAGTTACTAATATATGGAACAAGCTAAGAGCAGGTGGCTCATGGAATCATCAGTTGGGTTTGTAGGAACTTGACTTAGCCATTCCATACACGTGTGTTTCCTGAGAGCCCCTGCTGCATGCAAGTGTGGCTGTGTGCTGTGGAAAGTACAGAACATTCTAGAAAGAAAGGTTAGTTCTATCGTTCACCCCCTCCATGGCAAATCACTTAGCTGCTGTGCCTCAGTGCTGGTGTCACTGATGTATTCACATGGACACAGGCTGCTTTCCCATGCTCCCTTCAAGAAGCAGCTGAGGTCGTGTGGACAAAGGGCCCCGTCCATGCCTGTGCTACAGAAGGTGCTCAGCGATGCATGTTTTATGCCAAGAATTTCCTTCCGTGTCCCTCTGTGATCCGAAGCCACTCTTTGCGTAGCAAAAGGATGACCGTGGACATGACATAGGCTAAGGTGTCTACTGTAGAGCCTTGGCCAGGTCACGGGACATTGTATACACTCAGGAAACTCTTCACCAAGGTAATGAGTAAGGGACTAGAAGGAGTTCAATTTGCATAATAATTCACTGCTTAGTAGTGAATGGACGCATCATTAGGTAATGGGAGGTAGAAATGGCTAAGCCCCTGGACTTAGCATGGAAAGTTAAATATCAGAAAAAACCCAAAATAGAAATAATTTAAGCAGCAAAATAAAAGACAGATGATAGGAAAGAAAGAAGTAGGCTTTTAGAGGCAGAAGAAGCATCTGGGGCTGGGAGGAGATGGAAGGCGAGGAGAGATTCAGATGTGATATGTACATACAGAGACCAGTTCCCCAAGGTAGATATCATTACTATGCATCAGTAATAAAAAAGAAACTGAAAAACAAAGAAATTTTCACCTCAAAAAAAATTACATGGACTTGCAAGTGAGGTACTCGTCTCAGTGTGGGAATACTAGCAGGTTACCCTAGGCTCTGAGGCTCAGTTTCCTCACTTGCAAGCTGCAATCCTGTGTTAGAAGCTGTCAGTGGGAAATACGCGAGATTTCATTACAGTCTTTGCAAACTATGCCCCTGTCTTATGGAGACTGAGAATAGATGGATGCGGCAGCTTGTTTGTGCCAAGCACCGTGCTGGGCACTCAGCCCCAAGGATGAGGGGAACCAGACAGGCAACATCCCACCTTCAGGGAGCAACAAGCTGATGGGTGGGATGGTTAACCCTGAACACAGGGGTGGCCACACTGAAAGGAACACAGGGTGGCTCCGGATACGGTGTGAGAACCACCGGAAGGAGATGGGGATGAGGCAGGGAGAGGATGGGGATGAGGCAGGGAGAGGATGGGCCTGGTTTCTGTCATCCCACAACAGAAGGCAGCCAGGAGGATCTGGTTGCACTTCCTGTTCCGGGTCACTCCTCACTGTCCTCCATGGCTTGCCACTGGGCGCCCTCTCTCTGTAGCAAGGAGGCCTCTTGTCTCCTATGAGACTGAGCTGGTTGTCAGGGGCTGCAGCTCTGGCTCCCAGGAGATGAGAAATCAGCAGCTTTTGAAAGGAAAAAGGCAGCCCGGCCAATATTATTTCCTAGAATGAGAGGTTGTTTGTTTGTTTGTTTGTTTTAAATTCAATATTCATATGAGCCTCAGTCAGAGTCATAAAAAGTCTTAAGGAAACTTCATACAAAAACTTAAGGCCCAAAAGAATGTGCAAACTCATGGACGTAAAGTATGAGACAGAAATAATAAGTACAGTGTATTAACTGAAGTATTAGTTTCCTGCACACATATAACAAGACAACATCCACCGATGTGATTTTATCGATTCAGTATATTCACTGATTGCTTTCTCTGTGATGGAATGGGAGAAATGAGGCAGACCCCAGCCCCTGCAGTCACAGAGCTGACGGTTTGATGGGCAGAGTAAGCAGCAAGGAAACTCCGTAAAATAAAGCAGAGCCCACCAGCTTCGTGGTCCAGAAGTAGCTATTTGTGTACAAGGCAGAGCAGACAGACATGTGAGGACCATTTTTATTTTGCAAAGGTGAGTCATAAGCATAGGAGGTACAGTTATCTAAAATACCAGAGGTTCGTGTACACATTTAAATTGCATTCACTTAAAGGTAAATGTGTTCCTTGGTCTTTAGGAAAGACATTTTGTAATTTTTCAGGGCCATATTCCTAAATTAAATTTTCTCCCAACTCAGCAAAGAATTCCACTCCCAGACAGGAGAGAGTGTTGAGAACCAGACACAGCAGAGACAGCAACGCAGCACAAACGCGTGGTGACCCACGCAGCCAGGATCTCACAGGAGGCTGTGGTTGGTTTCCCTTTCCAGTGATTCCATCTCCTTACCTTGCATTTTCTTTCTTAATGCAGTGACCATGAATTAAGCATCCATTTTGCACAAGAATCACAATCTGAATGAGCGAATCATGTCCCGTTGTCCTGTGAAACTATCACAAATGGTTAACTTCATTGAAAAATAACTTTTCAACTTTCACATTATATAAGTGGTGGGTGTCTGTAATCCCAGCACTCAGGAGGTGGAGGCAGGACTGTGGTGAGTTTGAGACCAGTCTGGGCTAGATAGATCATGTTTGAAGAAGAAAGAAAGAAAGAAAGAAAGAAAGAAAGAAAGAAAGAAAGAAAGAAAGAAGAGAAAATTTACATTTGAAAGTATAGTAACATCTACGTATGTATATGTGTATTATATACATAGACAAGTAAGAATGTGTTTTAAATGAGTAAAAATATATATCATACATAGCACAATGAAGTTGATTTTATTACTTTATATTACATATATCAATGCTATATATTTATTGATAATATGCATATTGTATGAGTGTAATATATCTAATAAAGTATACAAAATACGATATAAATATTTGTACAAGTACATAACAATACATATTCACTTACATTTTACATACATAACAATACATATTCATTTACATTCTATTCTAAAATGCTATATATATCACATAAGCTGTATTATGTATATGCTTGGATGAACAGATATCTTTTGATTGGAATCGGTTTGCTTATATTTGTTTTCATTTTGCATTTTTACTTAAAGTTTCATGAATATTACTTTTATCATTAAACATTCTTTTACATTTTAATAGCTGCCAAGTAAGCCACCAATTAAATCTATAATACTATAATTTATTTAATTGTAGTATTAATGTACTCTAATTTTCCTGATACTGGACGAGTGAGTCGCATCTTTTTTCCCGGATTGGTTCCTGTTGTGAGGTGCGCCCACAGAGCTGAATAAGGATTCTTTCCCTATGCTGAACCCCCGGGCTAAGAGCCCCAGTCCTTGCCCAGGATCTCCCAGCTGCATCCCTTTGTAGCTGGCTGATGGCAAAGGACAGGGGCGCTCAGCTGCCCAGGCAGAGAGGCCCCGCATTTCCTGCCCCTGAGCCAGTGCCTCCTGCAGAAGGCACTGCAGGGCTGGAAAGGGGAATCATCAGCTAACCTGGGGCTTTCAAGCAGGAGTCCAGGTCCGACCTATGGGTTCTCAGGGAGCGTTCCCCTGTGACTCACCTGGACCTCGGACTCCAAATGGAAATAAGCTTGCTTGGAAGCTGAGTAACCCTTAAGTAAGAGAAATTTCTTTAGATCTTCAAGTCATCCCCTAAGCGTATTTTTTCATGAAGCATTTTTTAAAATCTGTTTTTCTCCCTGGCTTGGGGCTGCTGACCAGACCTGCATTTAGGGCCATCACCTGCAGGTTCTGACTTGTGTAAGGCAGGGAGGGACGGTGGGGCTGCTTTGTCCAGTTGTGTGAAAAGGCGTCTAGGCTTCCAGAGAAAGCCTTTGGGAGAGAGGCCTCTCCCTTGGCTGCTGTGTGCTCTGTTGCTTGTGCGCCTGGGGCGGAGGGCTGGCTGTTGGGTAGGACCATGGCCTGGGGGCAGCAGCGCTTCTCTGTGGCCATCTGGCCTCTCCTGCCACCTGTGACTTCCTGGGATGTAGCAGGGTGCGTGTGCCCAGCGGGGCATGAGGCAAGCCCAGCCGGGTCTCTGTGCGCCCACTCGGAGCGTTTGTGTCTCTCCCTGCACGGACCCCGCTCTGGCAGGGTTAGCGTCCTGTGGGAGGGAAGAACAGCCTGCCCTGTGTGCAGAGGAGCATTAGCAAATTCTACAGCTGCATCTGAAACTCGTTTGACCCTTCACATTCATTTCTGGTCATTTCCATTAATAAGCCTTTGGGTTTGAGAAGCAGAGACTGAATATCGCAGCCAACTTCTATCTTATATCAAATGCGAGGTTCTTTCCGAGGGCAGAGAATATAGAATGACTGCTTATCAGGAATCTACTGGTTACTGTGCTAGGAATTGTATGTTTATTAACTCCATTTTACGTGATGTGAAAGTGAGTAAAATTCATGAAGTAAAAATAGAAAATCCTTGCTTCTGCTTTAGGAGGCTCCATGCTCTCACCTCTCTCCTGTCTTGCTTCCATCTCTTCCTTTCTCTGGATGCACTGACAGTTTTTAGGTATGCTAACAAAATTCTTCCTTGCCCCAGGACGTTTGCACTTATGAATCATGCCATCCAGAGTTCTGCCCCTTCTTCCTGATCTGTCCATGGAGGAAGGTGCTCTCTGAACATTTCCAAAGCAATTTATCCATCTTATAACCTATCCTGATCACTTAAACTTTTTATGGGGAGTAAAAGGACCTCCCAGTACCAGTCACCCATTATTGCCTCAGAAGCTTCTCACCCTCATAAATTAGCATGCTCCTCTTGCTCTGTTACCTGTCCACACAGATATCCCTCAACAGCAAAGGCAGGTGGGTGCCTCTTTCTCCCTCAGTGTCATTTTGTCAACATTCAGCATAGGAGGTGATCACTAAATGTGTGTTAGGCAGCTGAATCCACTGAACAGATATTTCCAAAGTGCCTTCTGTGTGTGTGACACTGTTTTAGACATTGGTGGTACAACAGTGAAAAAGAAAGATCCCCACTCTGGAAAGGAAAGACAGGTGCTAAGCAAAGTGACTGACAGATGCCCAGGTGGCAGTGTTAGCGTAAGGTGAGCTGCTCTCAGATGAGTCCTGCATGGCCTGGTGGGAGTCCTAGAGAACCCCGCACGAAGGGAAGGACTCAGCGTGCATCTGGGGGTGGGGGTATTCCTGGAAGAAGGAAGAGCAGCCAGTGCAAAGGGATCACTTGGGTTGGAACAGCATAGGATAAGCATGGCCAATGTGAGGCAGTAAAGGTAAAGTGAGAGGTAAGGCTGAGGGTGGGTCGTGAGAAAAGCCATGATGAAAATCTTTGCCTTTGTGGGGGATGCACCCGGAAGGCTTTGAGCCAGGGGGTTATAAGCAAACAAGATTCTGTAACTTGAAAACAGAGATGCAGGATAGAACCTGGGCTGTCTGAGTCTGCAGCTCCTCCCCATGCCCTGGCTGTCTCCGCCTCTGCCCTGTTCCCCGTGTGTCTTCTCATCACAGCCCTGCTCCACTCAGCCCTTACATACAGCCTGGTTCTGGCCACAAAGCTCCAGGCTGGTGGAGGGCATCCTGTGTTCCCAGCTTGGTGCATTTACATCCACCTTGGAGCCATGTCCCCTGCCCGGGGGTGGGGCCGCCCTTCCGGCTGATCACAGAGCAGGGCCAGGTTGCGTCAGCTCGGCCTTCCTGGAGTGGCAGGTAGCACTCGCTGCCTTCCCCAGACTTTGACACGCTGTACCCAGGCGAGGCGCCAGGTGTGAGTAAATTGGACCCAGGGTTCATGTTGTTGTTTCTGTTCACACAGCAGCTGCTTTCATTACCCTGCCATGAACCTGCACCCTGGCGTTGTCACTCGGCTCAGTGCTGCCTCCAAAGCTGAGGGAAAGGCATCAGCTCCTCTCTGCAGTAACCAGGGGCGCTTCCCAATCCCCACCCTGTTTCCCTGTGTGCTAATTACTGGCTTGTGGAAGAAACCTTCTGCGTATTTCATTAGTGAGGACTCTGAGTTTCAAGTGATTGGGAACCTGATGGGTTTAAACTGAAACAACAAATGCATCAGCCTGAATTCCAAAAAGCCAAGGCTGCCTCCGCTTTGGCAGGTTGATCCCAGAACTCAACAACGTCATTAGATTTTGATCTTATTCTTTGCATTGCCACTTTCTTCTGGAGATCTCTGTTCTCAGGGTATATCAAGATAGCACCCGTCCAGATATCCCAGCAACCCCGGACTGTTGAATATTTCTAGTGGATTTTGGTATCCAGGCTCCTTGGCTCAAACAGGTGAACATGCCCAGCCTTAACACAATCACTTAGTCCAGGAAGGCAGTTTGCAGCCTCGCCTCTTCTGGCATCTGTTTGAACTTAGAGCCAACCTAAGCAATAACTCCTGGGTCCTGCCGGGACCAGTGACACAGGGGTTGGGGGTGGTTTTGCATGAAAGACTGGAGTCCAGTTGCCACAGCTGGGAAGCTAAATGAACCAATGCCAGGTGATACCCATCTTCTAAGCCACTCCCCAGGGGACCCTGTGGCACAGTCACCAGCCTCTTGTGAGGATGAAGATGGTGAGGCACTGAGAAGTTGTCAGCTACAAATATGGAGCTGGGGGTGGCCCCAGCAGGACTGGGTGCATATCTGTCTCTGCTGAAGCCACCCTTGGGGGGTTGGTTACACTTGAGGGTGGGTGAGTGTTACAACAGGAAAAGGAGGATCCCGGAACCTGCTGCAGGGCGCATTCTGCAGCTCACTTTCTTTGATGCACTTTCGGTGAAGCTGGAAACCTTTCTTCCAGGGAGTCTGATGACGGCACTAGGTCATCCCCAGCAAGGACAGAGGAACAATCTGAAACCACCCAGGAAGGAATGTGCATTGCACCAAAGAACCCATGTGAGGAGAGATCCATATGCCATAGCATGCTCTTACATAAATGTGTGGGGGCGTATTTTAAAGGCATCTATATTCATATCCTCTGTGTGTATATAAATGTGCATATTTATCCCTCCACAGGATTCATAAGCAGCAAGTGACTCAAATATTAACTATAATCTCCTTGGTGAGCAAAAATATTTTCTCTCGATCATGTTTGTTTTGTAACCATCTGAAGTTCATCGTTGTAGAGGGCAGTAAAGCATACACATTGTCCTTAAATTGGGCATTTTGGCCTACTTAACCTCCTGCTCTCTGAATTTTTATTATTAACACAAATAAATAATTACAGCATGCTAGGCATATACAGTTCATTATACCATTATGTTTTCATATATAATCTTAATAAATTCTGACAACAATGCTTTGAAAGGAACACTGCTACTATTATCATTGTCATTGTTAGAGATGAAGACAGTGAAGAGGCAACACGTCGCCTAATGAAACACACAGAACAGGGAAAGTGGTGGGATTGGGCTCAAACATAGGTCGCTTTTGGTTTAAGACAGAGTTTCCCAACCTCAGAACAACGCACACTGAGGTAATTTGTTCATTACTACACTATTACAAAAGCTAAGAGGGGAAAAAATTGGAAGGCACCGTCTCTGTGGGCACGAAGAAGGCTAAACCTCTGCTCGAGGCTGACTGAAAGAGTTGCTGAAATCCATCATTCTTAGAGGCACATAGCTTTTCATACCGTCATTTCACCAGAAGTGATGGTAAAAATGTTCGGTGATATAAATATAAAAATATTCAATGCAGTATTATTGATAGTAGGGAAAGTTGGGGGTACTTAAATGCCCATCAGCAAGCAATCAGCTCAGTAAATTAGGCCACCCAAATCCAATGGATAACTGTGTCACCAATTCTTTAAAAGTATGCAGACCTTAAACATATGCAAAGGTGCATAGATACATTTTAAAACTTTTAAAAGCTGTCAAAGAATAACAAGGCCTCGATTTTATAGGGAAAAGATGCATGTGTGTGCATGTGTGCGTGTGCATGTATGTATGCGTGGAGGTGGAATAGCATGAGCATGTATGTACCTGATTATATGTAGAAAGTTGCTGGGGAAATATAAACTGAACTGAGGACAGCGGTGGCTTTGGTAAAGCTCTTGTTCTGGGAAATTAATGTCCCATTGCACATTAGCCTCTGTGGGTCACCATTCGTAACAGGTGGTGGTTTTCTCAGGGGACCTTGGAATGTCTGGGTACATTTTGGGTTGTCACACAAGCGTGTGGAGGGACACTTCTGACACATATTAGAGGGCTTCAAACCAGCCAACACTGCTAAGCAGTCCCTATTCCTTAGGGCGTCCCTGCCACAGAACTGCCCTGCCCAAAATGTCAATAGTGTCAGGACTGAGAAATTATTTTGTACTGATTGGGCATCTGAGTTTGTTACAATGAGCATTTGTTAAACTTATACTTCAAAAATCATGTGAAACACAGTCTCAGGTTCCTGTATTTCAATAGAAACGTTGTTGATGCCTTTAAAGATAAAAGAGAAGTTATAACTTTTTAACCTCAGTAGTTTTGCCGCGTGGACATGCTATACTATTCCTTCCATAGTGGACTTTTTTTTTATTTGAATGCAGCATTTTATTTGTCTTCCAAAAGAACTTGCAATCACCTTCCAACTAGGATATTCAATAACATTCATAGAATTTCACAGATTTAAAAGTTGATGGGGAAAATTCAGTTTCCACCAACTGGTGTAAGTTAGAACCTTCACAAACAAATATAATACTTTGGGGATATTAAATGTCCTAATCTGAAACTTCAGTGTTCTGCCTAAAAAGAAGGGAAAATACTGTTCTACTCTTCATTCTTTAATTGAGATAAGAAACCAGTTTTCTAACCGAGCCACTGTTCTCCGTGACAGAGTGGGTGTGGAAGGCCCCATCGTCTCTGCCTCTGAATGCAAACACTCCTTTCTCAGTGGGCTTCACCAGTTCAGCCTGCAGAGGAGGCCTCTGCCCATCACGTCCCCCCTGCAGGGAGCTGAGGTGGGCTATTGTCACGCTTCAACATCCAGGTGCAAAGATGACACTTGGTGCCTCCGAGTGAGGCTTTGCATGAGGACAAGTTTGCTGGGAAATCTTCTGTGGTCCTCGTGAGACTCACAGCTTCATGAGATGCCAGCTGTAGCCATCATCCTGTCACTTGTCCCAGGGCAGAAGGGCGCTGCTGACCCAGGGACCAAAGCTTCAGTTTCCTGTTTTAAGTGACCTGTTTCCCAGCTGAAGAACAAGGCACAGAGGTCCTGGAGTTCCTGATCTTTAAGGCTGTGGGCTGGATGTTCATGTGGTTTTGTTCACTTTAGTCCTTAAAACTTAATCCCTGGACTTTCAGGCCGGGTGGGTTATGCTACTGCGGTAAAGTGTAATCCCCAAATCTCTATCGCTGAAAGCACCAAAGATTCAGCTTCCATTCCCGCTGCAGGCTCACTGAGGCTCGGCCCTGTGTCCGGGGCCTTGGCAGCTGTTACAGGGAGCACACAGCACCCATCCCTGCAGGGAGGAAATCACAGCAGACGCTGCCCTGAGTCCCAGAGCGATGCTTCTCACTTACCATCATATTTCCGTGGCCTTTTTCAACATAAGGTGGAAGAGTATAAACATCAAACTCACCAAAGGCCTGAAAGGAGAAAAGACCTAGGATTATTATGAATGATTCTCACAGTTTCTGCTCACTAGGAGTTGGGGTAAAAGCCATGGACCAATCCGAACTCCTGGATCCTTCTGGGAAATTGCAGGATTTTGTAATGACGGGGGCTGCCTAATTATGTGACAGCAGCTGGAAGAATGGAGCTCTAGAAACAGCTATGCCAATCAGTGGGGGCCCAATTCACTGCCCCCTGGCCCCCTACCTTCACGCCATGCACACAAAGGAGGCCGCTTGGTCTCTGCAGTCCAGCCTGGGGTTCATGGCTCAGCCATGGAACCAGAGACTCTGGCTTCGACCTTGGGAGCCGCCCCGTTCAGCCACGTGACTGACCTCCTGGCCTCAGCTCCCACTTGCAAGGAGGAATGAGAGCTGGGTGTGGTGGTGCACACCTAAAACCCCAGCACTCTGGGAGGCTGAGGCAAGAGGATCACAAGTTCAAGTTTAGCCTGGGCAATGTAGGGACTTAGCAAGAAATGTCTCAACATCAAAAATAAAATACATTTTTAAAAAACAAAAAGCCAGGGGATGCAGCTCAGTGCAAACATCCTGGATTCAATCTCTAGAAGAAAAAAGAAAGAAAAGAAAAGGAAAAAGAAAAGAAGAAAGCCGTGTAATGTAGCGCCTAGCATGGAGTTAACCCCTCTGCTAGCTCCCGTCCTCTTGCCGTGGAGCGGAGCGTTGCCTGTCCCTGCAGTGGGGAGGGGAGCTGCTGCCCAGAGCCTCAACCGTTATCTCACACAGGACATAGGGTGACAGGTAACGCTGCAGGGGGAAGAGCCCAAGCAGCTCTTCTCTGGCCTCTGTATCTGTTTCCCGTCTTGTAAATCCGAAGGGTCGGACCAGAAGCTTGCAGAGACTATTTTTTTCTTCCAGTTCTGACATTTTGTGATCCCAAGACCCAAGGAGGCCCCAGATTCCTGCTCGAGCTTTCAAAGCCTTCCCCGTGCGGCTGGAGCGTGGGTCTGGAGAGTGTATCTGTCAAGCGGGCTGCGGGCAAGGGGGAAACACAAAGCCAAACTATGAGGCAAGCTCGGGAGCAGCCCTAACCGCAAGCTCGGCCTTGGACCCATCGGGGAGCAGGGATGTGAGCCAGCGAACGTCGCTTCCCAGGAAACCATGCTCCAGAACCCTCTGCCGCCAACCTCACCTGCTATCTGGACTGCTCTTTGCTTCCATGGTGGGGAGCAGAAGGACCCCCCAGCTCACACCAAACACCAGGGCTTTCCTCACACAGGCCACCTTGCCATGGGTGACACGGTGTGATGGCAGAGATTTTATCACCCTGAGCTAAATCTTCACCAGCAACTTGGCGAGGAGCACAGTGGCTAGAACTTCTTGCAGCGAGTGTGGTGAAAACAAATTCTGTTAATTACCCAGAGAAGGGGGCTGGGGATTTAGCTTAGCGGCATAAGCACCTGCCTTGCCAGCAGGCGGTCATGAGTTCGATCCCCGGTACTGATAAAAAAAAAAAAAATACCCAGAAAATCCTCGGTGTAAATTCATTTGGGTTTCTGCAAATGAGGTTGGCATCTGATTTTTTAAAAGCCCAGGAGCTCAGGCCAAGAGGGGAGTAGGTGCTGGCGGGAGTTCAGCTCTATGAGCAGCCAGTTTCAGCCACTTTGCAGCCCCCTGACCTGCCGAGGTTCTGGGTCCTCTCAGCAGTTCTGTTCCCTGGGCTGGAATGTCCCTGTAGTCTTAAGCAGGGTAACAAGTGTGGCACATCCCGAGACCCTCACACAGGGCCCAGCACACACGCCCTGAGTGCAATTCCAAGCAGCGTAGCTCCATGATGACTTCCCCCGAGTCATCTCTACAAGTCACCGACTGAGAGGGCTCAGGCTGAAGGCTGAATGTGTCCAGATGAAAGATCTGGAGTCAAGCATCATGTGACCATGAGAAGATGTGGCCCTGGTAGTGCTAGAACTTCTGATTTTTCAAGATATTATTTTAAAAATCAAGACATTTATGAGCAATCTGCAAATTTTTCAGATGCTCACATTTAACTGTATGTCCATTTAGCTCCAGTTAAAAATACCCCTTCTCTTTATACTCTGCAAAATAAAACAATTTTAATAAGGTAAAATCCTTCTTTTCTCTTCTATCCAAGACACGCCAGAAAGGCACTTCTTGATGTTGGTTGGGGTCCTCAGCAGCTTGTTCTGCCACTGTAATATACGATTTCCTTCTCATGGTCCACAATGGCTGCTCTAGATCCTGCCATCATGTGCACATTCCAGTCAACAGAAAAAGAAGATGGGTGGAGGGCAGGCCTATCTCTTTAAAGACTTAATTTGGATATTACACATAATAACCTCCAGACATCCCATTGTCTACCTCCTATGCCACATGGCCACATATATCTGACAGAGGCTGGGAAACAAAGTCTATAGAAAGCCCTCCTGAACCTCACTGAGGTCCAGAGGAGTCCACATCCAAACACTCGCAGAAAGTTATTGGAATTCTAGCAAGTTAATTCCAACTTGCTACTTCCAGTGCACCCCATGGCACAAATAAAGACATAAATATGTATCTAAAATGCTGGGGAGCCAAGGGGCCCCCAAGTCCTGTCAAGATAATGGCTAACCAGAACACAGGCCTCGACCTAGGGTGGAACCTGGGCTTTACTAATTTATGCAGAGGGCTCAGGGATGAATGATGGACAGAAAAACAGACATTCCATGAATGGCTGGAGCTGGGCCAGGTAGGAGGCCTGAAGTCACCTCTGGGGTTTGCAGAGAGAGGTGTGCAGACGGGGTAACCTGCATATCACAGATTGGAGCAGTATCTAGTGTTTTGGGGTTGGAGCTTCAGCTCTGATGTGTGGTCGTTGTGCCCTAAGAGGTCGCAGCCCCTTTCTCTTTCTCGAAGCTCAGTCTCAGCTGACAGCGTCACATCACTGTGCCTAAGTCATGCATACTTCTTGGGAGCTACAGGTGAGGCATCACCCTGTCTCGTTGCTTAAAGCCAGCTGAGGCTGTAAGGGGATGCCCTGGCCAGTTCTGTACGGATCAGGGCATGGAGCGGTCCAAATACCCTTCTTCCAAGAAGAGCAGTCCTGGTGTCCTCCGCGGTCTCCATTCTACGTGGCCAAGTCCTCACCTAAGGATCAAGAGCTCTATCACTAACAGAAAGAAGGAACAAAGGCACAACTTAAAAAAAAATTTTGTATTTTTAAAAAACCACCGTGACAACGATGCCAAACACATCCATGGGCCTTTTTGGAGTGGTGAGAAGAACTACCCTTTGTTCTGAGGCTGCGTCATGGTGACAAAATGTCTTCTGCATGGAAATTATTATCAGAGTCAACCTCCAGCCCCACTCGCCCATGCTGCATGAAAGGCATGGCTGGACACTGGGCACTAGGTGGCCTCTGCTCTGAGCCCACAGCGGGTACAGCCTGAGAGGTGGACGGGGCAGCAGGGCAGAAAGGAAAGGTGCCGCAAGGCTGAGGGCTGAGGGTGACTGGGTGGGGGATGCTGGCCCTGGCCTGCCTAAAGCCAGTGCCTCGGGCTCTGCTCTGTGCTTGGGCACAGATGGCACCCACCTCACCCCTACTCTGCACCTCTGCAGAGCTGGAACAGTGTGCAGCAGCCTGGAACCCAGAGCCCGGGCTGGAGGGACGCAGAGCAAGCCCAGGACCTACACTTCCCTATCCGGGGGCCCTTCCCTCTCTTCTTTGATCTTTGTTTTCCTAAGTACAAATTCTTCCACCTCCTTAGAGCTTAAAAAGAAGAAAGAGAGAAAGAGCGAAATAATGGCTACGTAGCCAGAACTGCTTTTCTTCAAAATCACAAGTAATTGTCCTGCCGCTCCGCGCAGGGAGGTGTTCCCTCTCATCTCCTGCCTGGGCCTGGCCATCTCCCCGCCAACGCCCCTCGCTTGCCTTCCCCCGGCAGGCGCGTCCCGCATCATCCATCACTCAGGCCATTATCCCGCTTCTGATGGGGAGCGATGGAAAGACTCCTTCCCCCTTCAGCACCTGCCACCGGCTCTTTGATTTCCCAGGCATGGGCAGGAGGGAAGTCAGGAGGAGTTTCCGGAGGATGACCTCAGGCCCTCGGCATGAGGCAGCAGAGGGAAGACCCCGGCTGGGCTCTTGGCAAAGTCAGCAGCCGGCTCCCAGCTCCCTCCTTGCTGGGCCGCTTTTCTTTAGCCCTTGGCCTGGTGCTTCACCAGCAGTGGCAGCATCCCTGGCCACTGCACACCAGGAGCATGCACCGTGCACACTCCCCGCGTGTGTCCACTTCAGTGGCCCCAGGCGTTGTCACACACCCCCTGGGGGTAGAACAATGCCAGCGAGGTCCCACTCTCCTGGCACCAGAACGCGGGTTTGTGGAGGGTATGCTGAGACTCCCTGCTGTTCTCCAGGACCCCGCTCACTGGGGCTCTGTCTCCACATCAGTAAAAAGAGCAGGATTGTGGGATCCACTCCAGGGGCTTCTTGGGTGGACACACGTCCTGCTGCAGTGTGTAACACAGTCTCGGGACACCTGTACGTGGGAAGGAAAGTGTCTTTGCTGAGTGTTGGGTGTCGGCATCCAGCAGACAAAGCAGCTGGGATTCCTGAGAATCTTGAACCCTGCCCCTGACTAGCACTTAGTGCCCTTGCACCAGCAGCCCCTCCCCTGTTCCTTCCCCAAAAGCACTATTCAGAGCACGAAGCGATGTTTATGCTCCTGCAATGGGTAGAGATTTAGTTACTGTCCACGTACAATCAGTATCATATCTTCAGTATCGAGTCACTGATGAGCAGACCTGGGCCTGGAAGGAAACGTGCTTCCTTTTCTCGAGGTCGAGTCCTGCGACGTAGCTCATCGTAATAAAGCCTCAGACAAAGTGGGGGCAGCTAAGGTCCTCAGTTCTCCAAGTTTTTTGGCTATTGTCAATAATACTGTGAATGTGGGTGCACAAATACCTCTTGACTTTCTTCTGGATATCTAAGCTGCGCTGGCATCGTGCCTGTTGTGTTTCCTAACACAGCCCATCAGCGGGCAAGCGGCTAAAGACACCATTGTACATATGCATGACGGGGTACCACTCAGCTGCTGAGAAAGATTTGCTGTTTGTGGGGAAATGAATGCACCCTGAGACCATAATGCTTTATGGGAAAAAAAAAGACACAGAAGGTGAAATATCATTTGATTCCTCTTATGTAAGAAAACCAAAGAACAAATAATTTAAAGAGCAAAATAAAAACAAATGATAGGGGACAGGGAGATGAACTCTGGGGATAGAAAGGGGTCTTGAGAGGACATGAATGGAATGGGTGGCAAAGGGGAGTAAAAAGGGGCAAAATGCAAAATATGTGTGTGCTAACTCTCCATAATAAATGTATTTTTTGTGTATCATGAATATATATTAATAGAAAAAGTAAAGATAATGTTATGGCTTATGTCTAGATGTCCCCTAAAAGCCTCATGCAGTCACAGGGGGTGCTTTTCAGAGGTGGCAGGATCTAGAGTGTGTGATGCTAGGGTTAAGGGTTTGTGTTTACTAAATCAGTGCACTGATTATTCTGGCAGAGTTCTGTCTAGGATTAAGGGTGTGAGTGCTACACCAGCCCTCGGGCAAGCATCCTGCATAAATATAAAAGACAGAAACAGGGATAATGTGCTCTCACCTGCCCGTGCTGCCATGGACTTGCTTCTCCGTGATGCCCCTCTGCCATGCTATCCTGCCTTGGACTCAGTCAGCTATGAGCTGAACCCTCTACAAACCATGAGCTAAACTTTCCCTCCCCTCACTTGTGGATACTGGGTATTTTGTCTCAGCAACAGGAAAAATAACTAAGACAAACGATTCTCACACTGATAGAGGGAAAAAATGTAACTCCCAACCTGCTAGATGTCAGACACACTGAGTTTGTATTCCCTGAAGTCAAAGGATGAGAAATAGAAGTGGGGAATAGACAGCTCTTGGGAGAGAGGTGGGGTCCCAAACAGGTGGGCAATAGGCACACTTTTCTGACAAAGTTTCCTAGAGCAAAACCACGAGACGGGTACAATGTGAGTCAAAGCTATCATCTACCAAAAAGATTACGAGTACAGCCACTTGGCTAGTATTGATCCAATATCAACAAGGGCATATGGATTAACATTGTTCAATAATCAATATCTTAGTCTTGTTTTTAGTTTTTGTTTTAGTAGTTTTAGTTTTAGTCTTAGTCTTTTTGGTCTTTTAGTATTAGTGGGCAGGAGAGGATTGACCACCCCTAGTGAGATAATCATTTATTTATTTGGGAAATATCAAATGGGTGGTACCAGTAATTTCAAGCTTCCATTCATCCCTAGCGTGGTTTCTGGGCTTCATTTACAGAAAGTCTACTTGTAAATCTCCTTCAGAGGCACCTCCGGCACAGTTTCCAATGCATTCTCATCTTCTGCACTGACTTTCTGGGAAGCCTAGCCCTGCTGGCTGCTTGTAATAGTTCCACCTAACTTAGCTGCCTATAATAATACCATAAAATCACCTTTCGAAGTACGAAATGCAGGGTTGTTCATTTGGTCACAGAATTGTACTGCCATCACTGCGATCTGATTTTAAAACCCTTCCATCATCCTCAAAGAAATCCCATGGCCTCTCCCAGTCACTCTACACTCCTCTCTCCCAGAAGCCCCTGGCACCCAATATCTACTGTCTCCCTAGATTGGCCTACTTGGGGAATTCCATATAAATGCAACCTTACAATATGTATCTGTTACTCCTGGCTCTTTTCAATTAACTTGATATTTTCAAGAAGGTCCCTATTGTAGAAGGTAGCAGTGCTGCCCTCCCCCTTACTGTCCAATCATATTCCACGGGATGGACGTGTCACACTTCCTTTATCCATTTGCTTGATGATTAGCTGATGGACATTTGGGTCACTTCCAATCTGCTTTACATTTGGCCTCATGACTGTGACTCTCGCCTCACACCATCCAGAATGTCCTCTTTCACTGTCACCCAAGTCTGGCTTTCAGGAACAAGAAAACTTTCTGTAAATGAAGCCCAGAAACCATGCTTAGGTAGCAGAATCCAAATCCATTCCCCCACCAATCTTATTTCCCAAAACAAAAAAGAAGAAAAAGAAAAGTGTTTTTCCGAGCCTGAAAGCTACATGTGTATGCATATCTGTGTATACGCAGTTTTTTCCTTCTTTATTTTTAATAGAATAGACTTGTACTCTTCAGGGAAATCAATAGGAGGGGTAACAACTGATTATACTATGAGAAAGAAAATTTTAAAAGACTCTTTGAAAACAGTGCATACATAAAACATTTTTGAACTCTCTGCAAATGCAGAAATTATACCTCAGTGGAGGGGATCTGTGCCAAAGTAAAAGTCAGCCCAGGTCTCTGAATTTCACCGTGAATGCCATTTGTTCGCTCATTATCTATGCAAGCCGTCGCTTCTGTCCTGTGTCATCCAGTGCAAGGGCTCCCATGCCAGGGGAGGACACGGCTGCACCGATGGCCATGCTACAGCTGAGCTCAGTGTTTTATGCACCGCAGCCCTTGGCCACGCAGTCAACGACATTCTGACTCTACCAAATGCTAGGTTAAGGTGCCCACAGGGCTTTAGATAACGTATCTCCTTGCTCTGGTCTTTGAAAAGACACCGCAGTCAGATCTAGAGTGAAAGGAGCAGGCGGTGGCCTGGCTGTCCCCAGAAGCCTTGCTGTGTGAGCAATCAGCTCATAGCATGAGCAGCCTGATACACTTCCTCCCTTTCACTCAGATTTCATTTGTACACAACCATCGTCCAACTCTGTTGCAAGGAAAGTAGAGAAACTTGTCATTTGTTTGATCATCATCATGGTGTAAGAATTTGCCTGTCACTTGTTTAGGATAATGGCTGAATTTTTCAGTTTTCAATTGAAGCTTGGCAGTTCCGATGTGTTAGATTGCTCTCAAACAACTGAAAGAAATCCACACATCCTATCCATTGTCAAGCTCATTTAGCAGATTATTCTAAGACTAAAGTAAGGAAAGGTAGCTTGTGCTATGAATCTCTTAAGAAAATATTACAGTGTGTGAACAAAAGAAAATCCACAGAACTTGAAAATGTCAGCCCTGAAAGAGAACTTAGAAATCCTTCATCTGAAGCATTTGAAAACTTGTGTACCCACAGAGTCCAGGCAGGGAGCAAAAATCCAACCAAACAAACAAAATCATCCAAGACAAGGTGATTGGTCCAACGTGAGGCCCTCAAGGGGTCCCAGCAAGGTCTGCCAGGTGACATGCTTTCATGAAACACACAAAAGATAGCTCAGTTTTATTGGTTAATAGGGCTGTTACTCTCCTGTCTGACAACCTCGTCCTTCACATTTTCCCTTCTGTTGGGTGTCAGATGGCCCTGGAGCCACTCCAGAAATTTTGTGTCCATAGTCTATTAGCATTTATTATTCGTAATTTCTCCTGTTCATGATTTTGCATTGTTTTTCTTAAAGAAAGACCTTCCTCAGGTTCTGAGGGCTTTGGGTTCTATCAACAAAGCAGCAGGCCAGGCAGGCACTGAGTTAACAGTTTGCATGCGTGCCTAGGAGGAGCAGCTTTCTACAGCGCCTGGTGACTATTGTCTTGTAATTTAAGGGATGAGCAGGCTTTTCTGTGGAAATGCAGCCTGGAAATCGACTTTTGTCAAATCTTCTGGTTCTAAAACATTGATAATTAACAACAGGAAATTAATCAGAAGGCTAAATTTGACCTCTAGCTAATCCTCAAGCTAAATCCATTCCTTGCTGTTGCTGATAGAAAAAAAGGTAAATAAAATCGTCTAAAAAATAATGGAAACACATTCATCTCCCAATGGCTTTATATTAAAATCCTCAGCCGAGCTTTGAAAAATCAATCAACTAATTTTGCTTGTGTTCTAAGTGTAGATTTTAAGTACATTTTGAGCTTTCCCAAATTCAGCTCTTAATCAACTATGACCAGAGCAGCTATATCCAGATTCAGGGTTAGGAAACCAAGACAGACATGAAATGACATCTCACCGTGTCAAGATGGTGAAAATAATTCAGTGAAAAGTGCAGCGATTCGGACATGGTGTTCCCAATGCTCGTTCAATGGAAAGCTTCGACCATGGCGTGAGGTTTACCTGGATGGGCACTGTATCAGTCCTGGCGTCAGCAAGCGCTCTTCTGCACAAACTCTGGGTGATCGTGTTGCTCCTCGTTTTATTCCTTCTCACGGAGGGGGTTTACTTCAGTTTCCTCCACTGCCTTCAGCACTTTCTTATCTGGCCTTTCCAAGGCTTTTCTTATCATGGAGGTGCCAACTGGCACATTGCCTCTTTAGAAAATCTACCTGGACATCTTAGGTTGACCAACCCCAAAGTCTCCAGCCCAGAGATCAGCGTACTGCAGGCTGGGGTCCAAACAGTCAGCTGCCCTGGCTTTGCTAATAAAGTTTTATTGGCATTTGTCCTCATTCATTTGCCACTAATTGTCTATGGCTGCTTTTGTGCTACCACGGGACATGTAAATCATTCCCACAGAGGCAGTGTGATGCCCACATCCTAAGCTTCTCACTGTCTGGCCCTTTGTTGAGCATGTTTGGAATCATGTTTGATTCCAAAGAATTTCCCATTGTCCTGTGTGATTTTCTTCACAGTAAAAACACTTTTCTCTGAAATTACTTATCCTTTGGTTTGTTTTGGACTTCTACTATTAGAATGTAAGCACCTCGAGTTTATTTCTGCTGTTAAGAGAACATAGTAAGAGCAGAATAAAGTTTGGTGAAGCAACATAAATCATCTCCATGTCAACTTATGCCTGCCTTTCTGTTGTAGCAGAGAGGGCTCCTCGGACTTCCTGCTTTAGAGCTGTCGTGGTGTTATGGCTCGTGTCTAGATGTCCCCCAAAGCTACATGCAGCCATAGATGGGGGTTTTTCAGAGGTGGCTGGCTCTAGAGTGTGTGATTGGTTCATGGTGCAATGCTAGGATTAGGGTAGGTGATTCCTAAATCAGCCCAATGATTATATCTGGTAGGCTGGATACAATTTAAGGGACAGAAAGAGGCTTGTCTAGTCCCTTGATGCTATGCTGCCTTCCACTTGCCGTGAACTGTATCTTCTCTGTGATCCCTATCTGCCATGTTCCCCCGACCTTGGAGCCAGCCGACTATGGACTGAAATCTCTATAAACTGTGAGCTAAATATGTCTTTCCTCCTTTAACCTTGGCTGTTGGGTATTGTGTCTCAGCAATGAGAAAAGTAACTAGGATGCATGAGGAGGCTCTGAAACTCCTGTTACTTCACAAGGCCACTGGGGATCCTTGCAGATGTTGTGGGTTTGGATGCACAAACTAGACCAAACAAAAACACTGGGACAGAAGAGACCTGAGCCCAAAACTGCTGACCCTCATGAGAAAAAGCCAAGCTGTGAGACCAAGAAAAATAGTGATAATGAGGTGACTGTGTCATTTCATCCACTGCCATTGTCATTAGTGAGGGCTAAATCTTTGTTTGTTTTTCTATGCCAAGGGTGGACTCCAGGGCCTCAGACATGCTAGACAAGTACTCTACCCCTGAGCTACATTCTCTGTCCCACAAGAGCTAACTCTTGTATGTCAAGTAAAGAAAGGCCACTGCATCAACTTGCTAAGTTGCCACACATGCTGTTTTATCTTTGTCTAAGCAAATGTGTTTCTCTTTCTAAAATCTTGACCCAGTAAAGAAAGATTTCTTTGTTTTTTTGTGGCTAATTACTTCATCTTGCCCCATAACCAACTCTACAGCCCCAGCACACACTCAGCTGCTGGTTACCATCCTGTATCCTTGTCACCTCTTACATTTTCCCTGGTGGAGATAAGAACTCGCTTCCCTTCACCTTGACACACTTCAGGCTCGCTGCTGTCCATCCTTCTGTCTCATGTGTCCCAAGTCCTCTGCAGCTGACACTCTCTAGCTTAGAACCTTGGGGTTTGTTTAGCGGGTCTGTGTCTCTTTGCATTTCCTTCCCTCTCCTGGTTTGTGTTTGACCTAAATGGAGTCTTGACTACCAGCCCCTGGTGCCCTGCTGGGAGTTATAACAGGCACAGACAAGAACAGTCACATTTCCCATGAGCCCCAGAACCTTCCTTTGGGAGGCTCCACACCATATAGAAATGAGGCTGTTGAAAGGTGCCACTTGCTGTGTTCAAATAGTTCTGTTTTTCTCTTTTAATAAATCATTGTCATTCGTTTCCCTTCAAAATTATAATTGATTATAACCTTAAATTTTATTTTCCTGTGTATCAGCTAGTGCATGTTTTATAACTCCTCCAAGAATTCATGTTTTTGAGGCTCTTTGAGAAGCTGTTTTACCTTATGCATCACGCCCCAGGTTCCTGCAGTTTAAAATGGCCCTGAACATCTGTAGACACCATGGAGAAAACTCCAGGAAGAGTTCCTGTCCACAGCGAGCCACGGTCTGGTGCATGTGGGGTGAGGGAAGCAGGTAGACGACAGGAAGGTGCACTGTGGAGCAAGAACAGGACCCAACCTAGACTCCGAGGCACATGGAGGAGGAGGAGCTGGGAGAAAAGGCACGGGAAGACCTCCCCGGAAGATTACCCGGCAAGGATTTGAAGTGGGAGGGTCTTCCTGTAAGCTGCCTTTCTAAACACAGCTGATTTTCCTCGGGCCCCAATAAATCAATTTAGCACACAAACGAATTCACTTGAAGCCACAATCGTGCCAGGATGCATAGCTTGGGAGGCCTGGGGCAAAACTGAAATGCAAACCTTTTCCAGAATTTTAAGATGGTAAGGACCAAGCTTAGACCAAGTGTGGGGCTGTCTCTGACCACACAGGTCACATACCCATGAAGCACGGCCTGACAGTTGTCCCAAATATGGAGTGAGTGTCATTAAAGCTAGGAGGAGAAAGAAGCACTATTGATTAGAGCACCAAGTACAGAGCAGGTGCTCAGTGGAGGTTTTTTGAATGAAATACATGACAGGAAGTAGCAAGGTAACTCTTTTGCATATGAGAAGAGAACCATGAGGCTGAGTTTCTTTAGTTTGTCCTAAGACCTAACCAGGTGACAGGTGCCTATAATAGTTCCTTTGGCATTTCTTGGAGCTCAGCGTAGACACAAAGACTAGCATGGCTGCCATTGTCCTGGAGCTGATGGTGACTTGGGTGCTATTACATTTAATCAGTTCATTGGATGATTATATGTATATATATATATATTCTTTTGGTAGAGATCTTCCTCTACATCCTACCCTGACAGTGGAAGATGATAAACTAATGCTAAGTAAAAGTGTATCTTATTAAGGTTCATGGAGGTTATTTGCAGAAACTGCCATGTGATGAAATGCACATCTCCTCTGTGTCTGCCAATATGAGTAGTCGTGAATTGACACACCAGGTAAAGTGAATCCGTGGGTAACTTACATGCACGAAACGCCTGGAAATATTAGCTCCTTCTGCAACAGATACGGCTTGGTGTGCAGCTCATTAGCATTTAGACAAATTTGTGAGACTTTTAAGGTATGTTGTTGGATTGGGCTAAGTAGACTAATGCAGAGAATTCCAGACCCTAATGGCTCCATTTATCAAGGGAGCAGGTTTTAACGTAATGCATAAACCTTTCTCACATGGCCGTTTTACTATGCATTTAAGCCTGTTGCAACATGGTGCTGCAGGCAGAGGAAACGAAGGACTTAAACAAGGTTAACGTTCCGAGAAAAGACGAGGAGAAAATCAATAGCCTCCCCCCACTCCACATTCCCCCAAACAAAGGATGATTTACAAAAATGGAAATCTATTATGGATGACAGAGTCTTCCAGATGACAAAATACACAAATGATGTTCTGTGACCAGCACGACACGAGCTGCCATTTCCACTGACCGTTGTGTCCAGTTTCAAGAATAAGGTTACAAAAATACTTCGGCGCCACTAATTAAAGGTTATTAATTGGTTAGAGGCCCTCCTGTGGCACTGAGGTTTACTTGGAGAACAAGGAGCGGTTTCTGTTGCTTGCCTGGATTCCCATGTCACATTCTCATTGTTTCTCTTCCTGTTTCCGTGTACTTGAGAAGCGCTGAGGTAACTAACTATCCTTCCCCCAACTCGGGAAGATTTGCCAGAGCTGAGCACTGGCACTTCGTCCCTTTGGCAAACCCAGTTGTTCAAGACTTTCATGTGATCCGTTAGAGATCTGAAAACACCCGAGCGTGGGGACCTGGGCAGATGCAGCCTCATGGTTTTGTCTGTTGAGAAGGTCACAGAAGGCTTCACCACACACTGTATTTGGCCATTTGCTAAGACAGGGGTTTGCATAGTTCAGGGCAACACTTATATGTAAGCTTCACACAGCTGTTAAAAATTTAAAGCGCTCAATTAAATTTTTCAGCTGTACTTCATTGTGTTTTCTGAAGGGAAATATGTGCTTCAGTGTATCCATTTGGACATCTTGAAAGCTATAGAATACATCTCTGAAAAATAGCAAGGTCTAGGGTGTATACTTTTTAACTTTCAGAAGATGCTTCCCCACTACTTAGGTTGAAAATGCTTTGTTACTAATGGCTAAAACAGCCTCACAGTTGGTCTCTCTAGCCAAGCTGTGGTCCAAAGTTATTTCTTTATGAAGTCGAAGCCTTCCCAATTTCTCTGCTTCCTTCCTGAAAATGGTTCTCTATGTGCTGCTTGCTAGAGTGTGGATATTAGCAGTACAATTTATGCTAAGCTAAATAACTGAAACTAGACTCTGTTCTGTCACCTAACATGTAAGTGCTTGTCTGGTGGCTTGCCAAAGGACACCCTGACTCACTTCTGCAGCAGAGCTAAGAGATGTGACGGAAAAGGAATGGGATTGTGAAACTCTTACACAATTACTCTAGACTTCGCTAATCTACCAAGCAGTGAATTCGAACAGCAGGTACCTGCGATGCTCCGGAAGTCTCCTCTGTGGAACTGTTGAGAGAGATTAGCTTTCTTGATTGTTTCTTTAACGTGTCACCAATCTGGGTCCTTTCACCTACTGACAGGTTGTACTTATTTTTCCCATTGCTCTTTTCATGGAATCAATTTCGGACATCATCCAGGAAGGTTCTAGAAAGACTCCAGGCTTCTCAGTGAGATGATCTCCAAATGGCTTGATTATTCAGATTTGGCAATGGGAAGAAACACCTTTTTTTATGGGTATGAGTCAAGCTTAGATTCCATTTTAAAATCAGCAAATGTACTTCAAACCTTGGTGGAGATACAGTGCACTTGAGATAAAAGTTAGCAATCTTCAAGTTAGATTTCTAAATTTTACTAAGGTCATTCTCCCCATGATAGATTGCATCCTATTTTTCATTCCTCTTTAAGTAAGCTCGTTTGGGATGAAGTTAAAAACACATAAGCCAGAATTAACAACATGTTTTTTAAAAAGTAGACCATCTATCTTCCAAGAAATCTCTATGGAGAGCTGTGTTTTTAAACTATACCAGGAAGTAGCTGTGGTATAAGAAGAGTGGGAACCTGAACCCTTAAAAGTTGTTTTTAATTCTCGGCTAATTCACGCCGTCAGTTAACTGCCCTGATTCTTGTCAGCTCGTCTGCGCAGTGGAAATTAACAGTCTCTTCCCCAAAGGGCTATCATGAGGATAAAATAAGATAATTGCCAGGAAACTGCTTGGCAAATTATAAAGTGTTGTATAAACATAGGAGAAATGCACCAAAAAGCTGCGGCAGTGAAATTCTTGCACAGAAAATAGTAAACCTATGAAATTCTGGGTAACATAATAGAAGGAAAAACCACCCTAACAATAATTCTCTCCCAGTGTTACTTCAGAATATAGGTGAGTTACAAACCATACATAATTTTGATGCGTACAACTACGAGCCTTGACAAAACACTTTAAATTCTGAAAAATACGCCAAAGTTTCACATATATATTACATATACCCATTACTGTATATATTACACATTTTAGTAAGCTTTGATGCTTTCGACTACATATGCTGTGGTGTACGCATGTCTATATGCAAACATCAAAGTTGATTTGCCCAGGTACTCAATTTGAGCACAAAATCACAGCTATGAATATGCAAGGAAATTTAAATGTGTGTTTGTCAGCCACTGAATATTTGGCAAGAGGGAAAATTAAAATAGATTGCACTTAGAGCTCAGGGAAGGAAGAATAAACACAAATTTACAGGTGAGTGTTAGCAAACAGCACATATGTTGAATAGTACTCTGAAATAGACCCTTCTGAACTCAGTAGGAAATTGACATTCTGTTTGTGCTACTTCCTATTAGACCTGGAAGCCTCAAGTTATGTTTCTCAATAGCCATTCAGCAAATTACTATATCTACATGGCAGGCACTTGGCTCTTAAGAGCTGGTGAGATCAAGGGTTATTTGAGGCATTGGAAATAAAACTTTCAGATAAGATCGAATCAGTTTGGTCAATCAGCAAGATAGTCGACAGGTATTTATGACACAGCCACATAGCCACGTGTTTTTCAGCCCTACGCATAACTGCATTGCAAGGGGGAAAGACCTAAAACATTAGCAGAGGGACCAGATCCTGGGCTCTGGCTTGCAAGGCTGAATGCATTAAGTGAGGACTTTGGAGTCCTACACACCTGCCACCAAATCTTCTCTCCTCTTCTATAGCTAAGCGTCACATTTTAGGTTAGGGCTAGATCCTGAAACCATTCCCAAGATGATCTCCAAATGGCTTGATTATTCAGATTTGACAGTTAACTGAGGATTATCCTAAAAGTTCTCTGCCGTTAATCCTTCCCCTTTTCTTGTTCCTCTTCCTCTTCCTTCTTCTCTTCTTCTTCCTTCTTTTTCTATTTCTGAATTAAAAATTCTTTGGGTTCTGATGCCCTTAGAAGTAGAAATTTAACAGCAATCAAAATGCATAAACACTGCTACACACAATGCTGTATGGCTTTGGGGGTCCTTTTATGACCACTGAAGTGGTCGTATAAAATGTTCCTGCTTGCTACAGGGTGGGCTCTGTGCAGCTGTAATAAGCCTGTCTAATACATGCCAATAGGCTGATCCGCTATTTCGAGGATTCAGTAAGACGATGGATGTATCTTCCCTCAGGGTTAAGCTGGAAAACTAGGGTGCAGGTTGCACAAACTTGTGAGTCGGCTTCGTCTGTGTAAACCTTGACGATGTGCTGAAATGCACGGCGTCTCTGTTCATCTCCCCTGCAGGACGGTGAGACACATGTGACTTCCTCAGTGAAGGTGTTGCCACAGTAAATATAATGCACATCGTGCTGCAGGCAGATAGCAAGAAATTAAAAATAGTAATTATTATTACAAATTATTATTGTTGTTGAGATGATTATTATTTCTTTTATGCTCTGTGACTCTAGGCTTGTTACCAATCTTTCTGTGTCTCAGTCACCTATCTGTCAAAAGGCTCATGATATCTTCTTTGTCTCCTACGTCAAAGAGCAGCAGAAGGAACCAGAAGAGAAAAGGGCTTTGGAAAGCATTAGAAACTATATAAGCAGAAAGTGAAAGCAGAAGACTGATATTTCAAATCCCAAGCCATCTGTAATGGCATCTAGACGTCTTCCCAAGGCCTGATGAGGTCACAGGTGGACGTTTCGAAGGTGCTGGATTAGGGTCCTGAGTGTGAATCGAGGGTGTGATATGGGGTTAAGGGTACGCATGACGGAAGCTCCGCCCTGGAGGTGGAGGCACCGATGAATAGGCTGCAGCCTGGATGGAACAGAGAGGAACAAAAAGAGGGCAGAGCTGCCGCTGCGTTGCCGTCTCCTGCCCGCTTCCATGGACTCCTCCTCCTCTGCGACCCCTCGTGCCGGGCCACCCTGCCAGATTTAGTCCCGGTCAGATTTGGTCTCAAACCTCGACAGACTGTGAGCTAACATAAATCTTTTCTCCTGTAACTGTAGGTGTCCAGTCATGGACAATGAGAAAAGTAACTGAACTAGGCAGCATCCCAGTCTCAGGGAAGTCACCAGCCAATGTGTTCTGCAGAACGGTGGCAGGGCTGAGTGGTGATCTGGCTGGTGCCACAGGAGGTGGGAGGTGCTTGCACACGACCCCTCCAGTGCCTGGGCAAGTTGCTGGAAGTGTGTGCCCTCAGCAAGGCGCACCTTGCTGCTGAAGAAACAGAGCGTGTTCCTCATACCCGCCACCATATGGAGCCGCCCTCTGCCACAGACCTGAGTGCAGTCTCTAAGTGACTGGCTTCTGATTTTCACACAGCTGGATGGGATTCTTATCTCGAGCACCACGGCATCAGATCACAGAGGCCTAGTCTGTATGCATTCAGCTCCCCAAGATGGTGACCAAGCTCCAAGTGTGTCTTGGCATCCGAGGACTTGGGGGTCATACTTGGTCCTTGTGCTCACCTATGCCCACAAGGCCTTTGTGAGGGGGACATGCAGTGTCCCTCTCTGGTTGAAGGCCACTCTGGAGCAGCTACAACTTTTCTAGTGATGTCTGAGACCCTCCTGCCACACTATGCGAGGCCTTCTATTCTTCTATTCCTCTGCTGCAGGGTGACAGTGGGTGTGGGGGGCAGCGTGTTGTATAGCTGAAGTTTCTCCATAAGGTACTCAGAGGCTTCTCAGGCTCTGGGGGTTCGACTAGCTCCCCACTAGCTCACCCCACCATGGCCAAGCAGCAAGCTGGGGGCAGCACACGGCTCTCTCACCTCCACAGCCGCACAGCCAAGTGTTCTCCTCCCACCTCATCCCTCAAAACATACTCTCAACACCCCCAAAGCCCTGTCCTTTGGCTAAAGGGAGGAGGGAGGTGAAGGGGTGACCCCGTGGTTAGCGTGTACTAGCCTCATGAAGCCATTTTTTTTTTTTTTAGTTGCCAGAATGTCTGCCTTTGAAACCCCCAAGCAAGACACCAATCCCTTGACCCTGCTTCCTGCTTTGTGATGCCTCTTCTTAGGTGCTGTGGTTTGGATGTGTTTCGCCCCCAAGGTTCTTGTGTGGGAAACCTGGTCCCCAGAGCAGCAGGAATGGTGGGATCTTGACACAGCAAGTTGTTCTAGAAAGAGCAGTCCAGCTGGGTGTGGTAGTGTAGGACTTTAACCCTGGCACTCTGGGCGGCCGAGGCAGCAGGCCTGTAAGTCCGACTCCAGCCTGGGCAACTAAGAAACTTAGCAAGACCCTGTCTGAAAACAAAACGAACAACAAACAAGGGATGGAGATGGGGCTGAGTCAGGATCTTGGGTTCAATCCCTGGTACTGCCACAAAAAAATAAAGAGAGGCGCTGGCCCCCTCCATGTCACGGTCCTCCCACACTGAGATCCCCTCTGCCCACACGCCCGCTGTTACAGGGCCGTCTGCTAGGAGGCCCTCACCAGAGTCTGAATAATGGGGCTGCCTCTCCTTACCTTGAGCTTCCAGGGTTCAGAACTGTAAGCTAAGCAAACTTTTGTATTTTTTGTAAGAATCAGCCTCAGATATTTTGTTACAGCCATGGAAAAACAGACTCCTATGGGAGTCAAGGGCCACCGTATGCAGAGCCAAAGGCCTGGAATGGAACTTGGTTCTCGTTCTTCAAAACCGCATGCAGCCATGGCCCTTAAAACATCTCCCAGCACCACTGGCTCCTCAGGAGCTGTTTGGCTACAGTCCGCGCGGCTGGATGGGACCGTCACGTTGCCCCGGTGCATTTCTGACAGTGTCGGTAATTTGTCTGGTGGGGCCCGGGAACTGGTAGTGAGTTGTTGGTGATACACAGTTGAAACAAGAGCTTTATTTTATTTCATTTTTTGTTTCCTTCCAATCATATCCTATTCTGCAATATCCTTAAAGGAGGCCAGAAAGACTTCTTTATGCTTTGTCATTTTTGAGCAGGTTTTTTATTATGTAAAAAGCAATTATAATTCAGAGAAAAACAACACAAGGTGTGAAATGGTAAAATCCTTCTGTTGTCACTTGAAGCCTCCGGTTGGGGTCTGCGGCTTCCACCCTCCTGTAGAGGATCAGCCCACTTGCCCAGATTGAAGGAGAGTCAACACAAGCACATTTTTGCTCCACAGCCCACCTAGGCAGTGCAGCCCCTCTGTCTGTCACCTCCCATGCCAAGAATGCATGCGTGACAAATGTCCATAACAGCAACCCATCCTCGAGCCATTAGCTCTCCCCAGGGCCGCCCCCAAGGCTCCTAACCCGCTTCCCCACTCTACCTCCACCCTGTCCAACTCCCTGGTCTTCATTCTGCAACCAAGTGGATCGTATGAAAATCCAAATGTGATGGATGGGTTGCACGGCTCCTTGAAAACGCCCAGCTTCACTTACAATTCTTCAGTGGGTTCTTGGTGCATCCACTTTCTAGAGCAATTACAGAACCCCAAAGGAGGTGACTCAAGGCTGCAGAAATTTGCTGCTTCAAGAAATACGAACCCCAGATGTGGCAGGGCCACCCCCCCCTGCTAAGGTTTCTGGAGCAGGCTGTATCTTTGCCCTGGACATCCACGCCTTTGACCCCTCCATGGAAGACACCACTCCACTCTCCGGCTCTGTCGTCACACCCAGGTCTTCATGCAGCAACGCTTCCCGTAGGCCCATGCGCAAGCATGCTTTGAGGTGTTTCTGTCTTTCTTCAGTTTTCATTTTTATCAGTACATTTTGCAGTCATGAGCACTGCCTTCCTTGTGGGGAGTTGGTCTGTGCATGTAGCTCATCCTAATTCTATTATCCTGGATGTGGGGGAGACCTGACTTCAACACCCGTCACAGCACTGATTGCCAGGGTTGATTTAGCTGACCTGGCTGGTGTGGTGGATGTCACCTTCTTCCCTCAGTGCTCCATGTGTGTCCCTCCCAAAGCTGCATGCTAGGTCGAAGAGAACAAGCGCCCCTGATAGAAGAGGACTGTTTTTGGGGTCAATGGTACACGAGCAGCTGCTCTCCCCTACTAGAACCTCCAAAACAATTTCACAAGTCTTTCATCTTCTTTCCCTGCTTCCTCTTATCTGTCTTTTATTTCATGCTTTATGTATATTTTGGGTTTTCACATGAGAGAAACCCTATTTAGGCACACGTGTATGATTTACTTCATTTAACATCATGGTCCGAAGATGTATCCGTTCTCCTACGAATGACTCAAGTGTGTCCTTCTTTGGGGCATGGCAGTGCTGTGCTGTGTGGAAATGCCATTTTCTTTATCCATTTTTCTGTTAATGAGTGTAGAGGCCACTTCCAAGATTTAGCTCCTACGAACTGTGCTCCTGTGAACATAGGTGTACACCAGCCCTGTAACACATCCTTAAGTCTTTCAGGAAGACAGCAAGAGGAAGAACAGCTGGGTCAAGTGGAACTTTTCGTTTTAGTTTGAGAAATACCCTGGTCCTTGGATTCAGACCCACTCTGATGACTTCACCTTAACTTAATTACATCTGCTGAGACCTCGTCTCCAAATGAAGTCCTATTCGCAGGTGACAGGGATTAGAACTTCAATCTGTGTTGTAGGCAGGCACAGTTCAACCACAGCATTGGATTCATCCAGAGAAAACCCACCACTTCACCATCCCTCGAGATCATGCAGAGGGTGACCCCTGCTGGCTTCGGCCTCCACCTTGTTCCTGC
Organism: Hydrochoerus hydrochaeris; assembly: GCA_004027455.1. Lineage (NCBI taxonomy): Eukaryota > Metazoa > Chordata > Mammalia > Rodentia > Hydrochaeridae > Hydrochoerus > Hydrochoerus hydrochaeris. The sequence goes on from PVLA01002463.1 coordinate 121,499, forward strand.
TCCAGCCCACAGCTGTCCCCACCCCAGCTCACGGCTCTTCAGTCACTGTCTTGAGTTGCTACATGCTACCTCTCACCTTAGGACCTGTTTACTATTGGTTTATTTTGGTGGTACACTCTAAATTTTATTTATTTATTTGCATCGTACTATGTGTTATTACAATCACTAGTTCATCTTAGTTGTACAGATGAATGGATTTCTCTGTACATTTCCCTACACGCACAAGCCAGGCTTTATCTGAATCTACTTTCTCCATTCATCTCTCTTCCATTTTCAGGATCTCTCTTTTTTTTTTTTTCCTTAGTTTCCATGTGTGAGAGAAAACACGCAATAGTTGTCTTTCCGGGTCCAGCTTATTTTGCTTAACACAATGATCTCAAGTCGGAAGCAATATGATTTCATTGCGATTTGTGTTTGCAAGCTCTGGCTTCCTCCTTGCCACACTCTGCACCTTCATTCTCAGCCCAGTGCTATGTTCTGAGCCAAGTTCCCTGGAGCACCACGCTGAGTCTAGACCCGAGTGATCTCCTAGGCTCTTCTTCCGTGGCATTCGCTACTATCCACAATTGTCACTGATCTCTGTGGTTGTTAAAGCCCTATCAGTGCAACCTCTGTAAGGCATAGCCAGAAAATCCTGGCCAGAGCAGATGCTGAATGAATAATTGCTAGATAAGTAAGGAGAAGATTCCATAAACCGTCTGTTAGAGTATGATACAATTGCTAACTCCTGAGGACACCTATGACTTTTGGCTTGTAGAAAATTATCACTTTCATGTGCTCTTTCTTCTTAGTACTTCACAGCTTAATTTTGTAGAGGATTCTGTTAAGGATTTCCTGTTGTTTCTGCTTCCATAATGAGTTAGAGGCAGTGACTATAGCAAATGGATTTAGAAGACAAATATTTGAGAGCTCCCTCCCCCAAAAAAAGGAAAAGAAAAAAGGTAGAACAAAAAAAGAGGAGAGAAGAGATAGGAAAAGAAAGAGCAAAGCAAGTGTGTGCAGTCTTTGGGAAGCATCAGGACCCATTTTATCTCATTTTGTTATTATTTAACTAATGCACAAAAGAAAGGAGCCCATAATCCTCTGCAGAATAATGCATTAATCCTCATTAGTGGTCATTCAACTGGGGGTACTTTCTCCGTATCACGTGAAATATGAAGAGGTAACTTCCCAAGAAGAATAAATGTGTTATCTCATAGCTCACTTACCCTAGAATCCCTAATGGGCTACCCAGGGAGGCTGTGTTGTTTATCATCACACGTAAGGGGCAAGATGGGCCCTATTGAAGACTACTGGACCATGCGTGATTTATGGTGCTCTTTACCCCTCCACTGTTGGGGGAGGTGGCCACATGGTTAGAATTCCCTCTGATACGTAGCCCCTTTAATTAATGATTTATCTTATTGTCTTCTTTCCTGCATGAAAAAAATATTACTCCTTTTGGTATAACTACTGTCCACCAAATAGGATCATTATCTAAATCCCAGGGACAAACAAGTTGACAGGAACATTCTGGGGGAGAGGATCCTAAGGGGACACAGGTTAACAAAATCCCTTGTTTCCTGAAGGAAACATTAGTAGGTGTTTCCTAATCCTGCCTAGCAAAAGGTCAGGGCTTTGATATACACATGCGAGTACGCGCGCACACACACACACACACACACACACACACACATCTGCTCAAGTTTCCACAGTACAGAGAGGAAATGTAAAGAGATTTCACGGAAGGAGTAAAGCCATTAATCCAGGGAGTTTGACAGTTAGATGCTTGAAAAACGATGACTTCTTATTAACATGCAATTGTCACCACGTTAATAATGAAATATTGATCTGTTTCTGCTTAATGAAAATCAACTTATTCTAATTTATGCCTAGAAAGAGGACCACTTAGGGACTCACTGCAGCATCTTGGTACCATTCACCTGTGTGTCGTTCACAGCTGTATTTGTTTTTTTGTACATAACAGCTGAGAACCAGGGAGAGAAAAGGGAATAAATACCACCAGCTAACCCAAATTTATTTTTCTTTTCTTCTATTGTTAAAATTCAGTCATCTGATTTAGTGAGACAAACTTGATAGAAGGCTGTATAACATAATGGGCATTGGCAATTTTATGATTAAATGATCACAATCTTCTTCAGTAAAAATACTATTATATTAGAAATGTAAAACTCTGGAAAACCACTAAGACTTCTAATCCATATCTTGATTTATAGCCATACACACATTACAGGAAGGATGGATTCTCTTCCCAGGATTTATCAGTCTTCTTCATGAAGAACAATTGTACACAGAAAAGCTCTTCCTAATAGCCTATTTTAATTAGCTGCCAATTTTGCGAATTACTTTTATAGTCACAGGGTTTTAGTCATCTGTTTACCTGGGATTTTGAAATTACCTGTGAAGCAATCTCTTTTACATAACAGGGAAACAGGTGACTCTAACCCCTAAAAATGTAGATCATCTGGATTTACAATTTAAAATGTAAATGCTTTGAGGTCAGGCCGCTGTGAAAAGAGTAATTCACAAGTCCATGCATCGTTCCTTCACACTTAAACATTTATTACCAAAAGGCACACACCACTCCTGTGCGCACGTATTTACCCACCTAGTGGCTTTTGTTGCTTCTGTGAGAAGTTGTCGCCTGCAGGTTCACATAAACATTTATATAGGTTTCAGAAAACAGTCGTTACTGAGGAAGAACCTTTTTCTGTTTACACAAATTCAGAACAAAGAAACATTGCGGTGGCTTCCGGTAATTGACATGTGGGCGTGTTTTTCAAGTCACTGACTGGAAGAAGTGAGTGTCTGAGATTTATTTTTGACAGGACTTAAATTACTGGTAGTCTGACGCATTTTTGAACAATTACTAGACGCCAAAGTGTTTAAAGTAATGGGGGCCATTTGGGTTTAAAGTAATGGGGGCTGGGGGGCGTTTTGAAACCCCTAGCCCCAAATAATTTTCCATTTGATTAGGAAAATGCTGGCATTACATTTTACTCAACAGCACATGGATAGTTGGCCCCTCAAATATAATTTTCTTTTCTCAGAATAAAAGTCATACTTTTTAAAAAAAATTCCCTCCTCTTGATGAATTAGTGGGTCCCAGGGATTCAGGAGAGGATCAGTCCTTCTGCTTCCCGTCAGTCCCCAAAGTTTACAGAGCCCAGAGCTTCCTCCTGCTTTGTTTCAAACGTCTCGGAACCAGGACTCACTGCTCATTAATTAGAGACTATCTTTCAGGAGCTTCTAAACACTGTTTAACCAGCCATCTGAGCTCCAACTGGAAAATTAAAAGTCACAATTTGTGAGTTGCTCATGTCCCCAAAAGATAAAGCAACCGCAGCTGCCATAACTGGCAACGCATCAACCCTTCAAGTTATCCAAAAAGTCCCAGCGGTGGTTTTTCCTCCTCCTTCCTTCATGTCCCTGAGTCTGACGAAACTGGAAAACCGCTGGGCTTCTGCTTTCCATCCTGGGGTTCCAAGAGCAGGACTGACCTGGGAGAAGGGCCCGTGTTGCAAGTCTGCCTGGCCTCTAAGCGCTGTGTCCAGGGGTCAGGACAACCCCTAGCTGACTTCTCTCACCCCTCACTGATGACGCGGTTTCTAGCATCATCTGAGATCTCATTTCCTGTCCCCTGGGGCCAAGGACATCCATGACTACTCTTGGAGAACAAGAAGTGTGTCCAACTAGAAGAAATGCTTTTGTTTGCTGCGTTCACGAAGCGCGTCTCCAGCCTTTATCCTTCTCCTGGGTGACTTTCCCCCGCCACACCCTGAGGATGTCTGGCAAACCTGGAAGCTATTTTTTGGTTGTCAAAACAAAGCAGTGAGGTGCTACCGACCTCTGGGGTAGAGGCCAAGGTTGCTATTAAACATCCCATGATGTGTATGATGGGTCTCCCAGCATAGAATTAACTGGCCCCCCAATTTCAGTAGTGTCCAGGCTGAGGAACCCTTGCGGGGAGTGATGAGAATGCCACGTGGCCATAGCAACTGCGTTCTCCACCTAAGCTGCGCATCCAAGCTGTGACGCAGCAGCGAGCCTCAGGGAGCGCTGGACTGACTTGGAGCACATGTAGTCAGGACTTTCTCTTGGTCCTGTTAGGTTGAGGACATTGTTTTAAAGGTGTGCCTCTCGTGCTCCTGGCTGCTGCTTCTTTTTTTTTTATTATTAATTTTAAAAACAAAACAAAAAAGTTTCAAAACGATACAGAATTTCAAAACAATATAAGAAGAAATTAACACTAGTTAACATATTGCATATTGTTACCTTCAAAGTAGTTGTTTCTATTACAAGATTTAGGCACAAAGAAATGATCAAAAAATCAAGCAATGAAAACACACACTGTTCTCTTGGGTGAACCAACAAAGATTAGTAGTACAGCTATCTATCTTCTATATATATATACACACACACACATTCAAACATAGATCTGTTTACATATAATCTTTTCCCCTCTTTCTTTTCTCCTTTCCCCATCCCAGCTGTTCTTTCTTTGGAGCACTTTCTTTCCCTTTCATTTCCACAGTATCTAGTGTATATTCTGGATCTTATTTACTCTTTCAGTCTTTTTTTTTTGGCACTAGGGAGACAATACAATGTGAGTCTGATTTATTTCACTTATGAGTATGGTCTCAAGTTGCATCCATTTACCTAGAAAAGCATCAAGTTTGTCCTTCTTTATAGCTGAGTAATAACTTCATCATATAAAAATATTATATCTGTTTTATCCTTTCCATGATTGATGGGCATTTGGGTTGTTTCTAAGATTTAGCTATTACAAATTGTGCTGCTATAAACATGGGTGCACATATATCACCATGGAGTGATGTTTTCAATTCTTCCAGAAAATACCCAGAAGGGAGATAGCTGGATTCAATGGGACCTTAAGCCTAGTGTTTTGAGGAATCTTCACACTGATTTCCACAGTGGCTGCACCAGTCTACACTCCCACCAACAGTGCAGAAGAGTTCCTTTTCCCCACAGCTCTACTAACATTTGACATTAGGCCCCTTAAATTCAAAGACTCAGTCCCAAAATGGGCACCTGAGATGAACACATACTTCTCAGATGAAGAAATACAAATGGCCCCTGGCTTCTTAAATGAATATACTATGAATAAATGAAGCCAGAGTATATTTTCAGGCCAGGCATCAAAATCATAAGCAGTAAACATTAATGACCACATAGTGAATATTATGTTTCTGTTTCACAAATAAGCACTTGATCATAGTCCTGTTTGTGTCCTCTCATTTTGAAAACTTTCACAATAAAACTGTCCTTCCCAGCTTTATTTTTCTCTGTAACATGAACAGATAAATCTAAATAATGTTTTATTCCCATCCTGTTGGCCAGAACCCATAAATGTCAAAAACTATTTTAGATTTTCATTGATATGGAAAATAAGTGCTTTGTGTTTAGTCTTCCTTCTCATTGGGTATTTTGACACCATCTCTGGAAGGTCCCCAAGATTCCACTAAGAGATTGATTTTAAGAGCCTGGAAAATAATGTACAGGAATTGAGTATGAGTGATTAGGATATTTCTTCTTTGTTTAGTGAGGGTAATAGTAGGTGAATTCACTGGAAGAGGATTACCATTTGCCTCAGAAAAAAAATAAAGGAATATATTCCTCTCTATCCATCCATCCACCCATCCATCCATTCATCTATCCATCCTTTCATCCATCCATCCATCCATCCATCCATCCATCCATCCTTTCATCCATCCTTTCATCCATCCATCCATCCATCCTTTCATCCTTTCATCCATCCTTTCATCCATCCATCCATCCATCCATCCTTTCATCCATCCATCCATCCATCCTTTCATCCATCCATCCATTCATTCATCCATCCTTTCATCCATCCATCCCATCCATCCATTTATTCATTCATCCATCCATCCATCTATGCACTCTGCCATCACAGATGGACTAACACACATGAAATATACTTCACCAAAGGTTAGTATTATTTCTAGGTGCTGGGACATTGGATGGTTTTTAAACTTTGTTCCTTAAACTGTTCTCTATTTCTTGAATGCAGAAAGTATGAGTCATTTTTAACAATGAAATTATCATTTTTTAAAAGGAAGTAGATGATATGGGATGAGCTAATGGATGCTTTTTAACAGCTCAAAAAAACAGTTTTGATAGCTGAAAAGTGTTCTTCTAATCTTCTTATAACTCCAGTCTCCCAGTGAAAAGCAGCAGCCTATCTTCAGTAGGAGGTCTAGGTTGACTCTTCATTCTGAAATATGCGTAATTTTCCACTGACCTCAGTGTCCGTTGCTTATACTTTACATCAGCTGAAAGTAAAGTCTACTTTGCACACAGATAAACATAAGGATTTATGACAAGAGTTCTCAGGGCCAGGCTTTTGCTGCACACTTTGAGATGTCCACTGAAGTGTGTGAGATGCCTCAACATTTTTAATTCCAGATTTCAAGAAATCTGCCATCTAGCTGCAAAGACAGGGTGAGCAGGGGAATCTGGCTCACCAGTTCCAGGCTTGTAAACGATGCATACATAAACTGCCTCTTGCCTTCATAACTTCCTGGACAAACTCTTACATATCTTTTAAATCCCTGTCACCTCCTCTTCAGGTCCTTCCTTGTGTACCGTTTGAGTAGTTTCTTCTTTTAATTGGGTTATTAAATGTCTCCTTGTTTTATTGAGAAATTCATTTTTTTTCATAGTTTCTGTACTCAGATGTGAAAGTTATGAGGTTGCTGGAATTAATTTTTATGTGTACATCTTTCCCCCTGGAATATGGGTCCCAAAAGGCTAGAAACAGAATTTACTGGGCTGTGTTCTGGCAGGACAGTAAGCTGCTCTGAGTGCAGGTCAAAATGAGATGTGCACAGTAGGACAAATGAAAATCTGAGAAGGAGGTAAAAGGTGAAACAAGACCAGACTTTCAAAAATCTTCTGTTGTAAAATTCAAATAAACACAGATAAACCCACCAGGTACAACTTACATAACAATAAGCGAGTGAGAAGGAATAATAATAGCTGTTGTCTGATTTCAGGAGCTCAGAGGAATAAGTAATTTAGGAAGAGGCTTGAACATACAAATAGCAGTCATTTTAACAAGCAGACAACAAAAGCACAGCTACCCTGCACCTGGGAAGGCCCTGGAGTCACCAGCATATCCCATGCTCAGCTCTTGTCCCAGAGCGGTGACACGATGAGGTAGTTGAGGCCAAGGGAAGCAAACAACTCTTCTCAAGCTGCACAGCACCTGAGTCAGAGCCCCAGTCCCTCCCAAGATATTTGGCTTTGACGGTCAGTGTCTGTCCCGCTCAACCACAGCTGTCTTCTATCCTCTTTTGTCACTGGTGTTTCCTCCACGTGGAAAGCTTTCAGAAGGCTCCGGTCACATTCTGAAACTTCATGACAAGAAACTGAATGTCATCCAAATCATAGTTTAGGATGCAAACATCTCTGTCAATCCTGGCTGTCATCACCAGGAGACTTTTCTTCCAGTGCTAGATCATCACGACGGGCTTGGCTTGAGGGGTCCCATGTTGTTATGATGACTGAGCTCAGAAGCAAGTGGACAATGCAAATAAATAAAAAAGACAGATATTTACAGACTTTTCATTGTTGTTTCTCTGCTGTCAAGCTCACAGACCTCTTCAGCAAAGCATCTCCCCTGTCACCATTTCATAATCTGCACCACAGGAATAAGAGAGGCCTTGGGTTTCTGTTAGCAGATATTTTAATTATTACAATATAGTAAGGCTTCAATTCAGATGCCCCCCCAAAAGCCTCATAAAGTCATAGGCAGGGCCTTTTGGAGGTGGCTGGATGTAGGATGTACGACTGTGGATTAAAGGTGCAATGCTGGGATTAAGGGTTGGTGGCCTTGGATTAGTCCCCTGATTGCTTTATCATAGTCCTGGCTATGAGCAGTGACCACCACTCAAAAGGCTTGTAGCCTGGATGGGATAAAAGGGAAAGCCAGGCTTGCCGTCTCCTGCCTGCCCTGCCATGGACTATTTCTCCTCTGCCTGCCCTGCCATGGACTGTTTCTCCCCTGACGGCTCCTGCCTGCCCTGCCATGGACTGTTTCTCCTCTGACGGCTCCTGCCTGCCCTGCCATGGCATGTTTCTCCTCTGACGGCTCCTGCCTGCCCTGCCGTGGACTGTTCCTCCTCTGCTACACCCCGCCTGCCTTGGAGCCAGTCAGCTATGAACTGACTGAAACTTCTATAAACTGTAAGGCAAAGAAACCTTTCCTCCTTTAACTGGTGGGTGTTTGATACTTTGCCCCAGCAACAAGAAAGTAACTAAGACACAACGCTTACTGATTTTGGTCACATGAGTGACTGGAAAGCAGTATGAAAACAAGGACATAAAAGAGACTGAAAATCAGATTACGAAAGTGCTGCATGCCAAGTGAAAGTGAGAGCGACAAGTCAGAAATGTTAATTTAGGATAATAATCAACCCGGGAAGATAGAGACAGAGTAGTGAGTGCCAAGACCCTAGAAGACAGCAGTTCAGAGTGGTGTGCTCTAGAAAGGGAAGCAGGCTGGTGAGAATTCAGCCAGGCAGAGACCAAAAAAAGACGAGAAGGAAGACCTCAAGCAGTGGGGTGAACCACATTCCAGTCTGTAAGAGACAGGCAGAGTTTTATCTCAGGACATACTATTCTCAGTTTCCAAACTGCGGGAGTCCAGGACAAACCCGGACAAGTTGGCGGTCCAAGGCGGAGGTCATTTCTACAGCGATGGAGAGACCCTGGCATGCATTGGCCTGCCCTTCCCTGGTGATGGCAGGCCAGGCTGTGCTATAAGCAAGCAAGGTCTTGAGCCCATTTTCATGGTGACAGAAGCTCTGCTTGTGTACTCTTTGGAAAGTTATCCAGCTGTCTTTGACATGGTTTCCTTATCTGTAGCAAGACATAGTGACATCAGATGAATTTCAAGCCTAAGATTAGGACATTTTTCACAGTGCTCTGTAGGCAGTAAAGAGCAGTCAGAGAGTCCTGGGCAAGGGTGTACACAAGCAATGTTTTAAAGGAGGATTCGTGGGGCAGTAGATTACAAAACTAATCACAGTGAAGGGAAATCTGAAGACCATGGCTGAGCCCGTGTAACAATCCAGTCAGGAGAGGACGAGCCTGGGTAGGTGGCAGCAGGAAGAACAGGCAGATAGGAAGGGAGGGTGGGCTGATGTTAACAGGAGCACCTACACAGTTCAGCGGCTGCTCACAGAGGTTCTAAAGTGAGGTTTCCTTCATTTCTTCAGCTTACCGATTGCCCGTCTGAACCAGGCGCTGGAAATGTGGGGATGGCTTTGTCGTTGACTCCCTGGAGCTCACAGTTTCATGGGGAAAAAGCCAATATAATTCTGCACAGTTAAGTTGTGCTTAATGCTGTGAACAGAAATGTGCTGGGCGGCTGTGCAAACCGTAAGCAGGCCCCTGCACAGCCAGGATACCGAGGAAAGCCTCCCAAAGTGGGTGATATCAACCGTCACACTAGAACAAAGAGCAGAAAGTGAGGTTAGGGGTGAGATGTGAAGGAGGCTAGGATGGAGCAGCCCTGGAGAAGAGCATGTTTAGGCACAGATAGCACATTGCCAGTGCCATGAGGAGGACGAGGTGGGCACACCCAGTGGGCTTCCACAAAGCCAGCGTGATTGACAGCTGGTCAGAGGACCCCGAGAGGGTGACCAAGGTTAGGTTATAACCCTCTGTGTTCTTGCTGGTGCAGAACACATTTTGGACTTAATTCTGAGATGCAGGGGAAGTCATTTTTTAACACTTAAAAACAAAGCCCCGACCTGCATTTCAGAGCTGTGAATATCTGTATCAGGGAGAAGAGAGACCTGGGGATTAGAGGCGCTGGAGAGGGGAATTTTAGTGGAAAGGCAGGAGGGGAGAAAGGAAAACTGAGAACAAGAGGAAGTGGTCCCCAGGGTGTGGAAGATCAAGGACCGCATGTTTGGAGAGAGATCAGTGGGGAAAGGAAAGCCCTGGAGGCCAGCTCTACAGTTGAAGCCATGAAGGCGAATTAATCCTGGAGGCAGCTCGGGCACCCAGGGAGAGGAGAGGGACTGACAAGGGCAGGGCCTTGGGACCTGTCCACATTTTAGGACTGATTTGCCATGATCCAGAGACAGAAAGGCCAACAAGCCGGGGGATTCTCAAGGCTTCAGCACACGGAGGCCAAGAATGAGTCACCAAGAAGGGACAAAGGAGGTATCAAATGCCTCATCGAGGTCAAAGAGAATCCCAACCTGACAAAAGGCCAATAAATGTGGCAATGAATAGATCATTCGTTATCTCTGAAAAGGAGGTTAGTGACTAATCTTTGGATTACATCACCTTGGATAAAATTAATAACAAATTTCCTGATAGTCACTTGGAAATTGGCTGCTCACTCTGCTTGTCTTTTCTGAAATTTCTTAAATTCATGAACACTCCAGTCTCCTCTGAGTACTGCAGCAGAAAATTGAAATGTGCCCCGTAGACAATGTGGGTGAATTTCTGTTACCCAAACCCTTACCTTTGTGGTGTTTAGAATGTCAGCTTCTCTGATTTCTGCAAGGCACAGGCAGGATTTACCATGACGGCTCCTGTTAGCCTATTGGCAAGGAGGAAGACAGACCTAAGAAGGGTTTATATCTATCACTGATCCAACTTCTTACTATGAATTCCATGTTTCTGTGCTCTTATGAAGACAGATTTCTATAAACCCATGACCTAAACCTCAAATCTAAATCAGTAAAGAACTTTGCTATGAGGGAGATTACTCAAAATAGGGAAAACAATGTCAATTTACCCTTTTGTTTGTTTGTTTGTTTTTGTTTTTTTGGTTCTATCTATCCATTTGAAAAAAAAATCTAGGCATCTTTTTAAATAAAAATTTCAAAAACACTTATGCATGATAGAAAATTTGCCAAGTTCAAGAACTCTAACAGGGCTCTTGCCCTATGTATACAGTGGTACCTCAGTTCATGAATTTAATTCTTTCCATGGTTTTGAAAAGGACAGCCATGTTGGCACTGGTGCAGGAACCATGGATGTGGTCATGTGTGTCACCCAGTGCAGAGTTTGCAAACAAAGCAAAATTTTGCCAAATTCTCTGTCTGCAAACCAATTATTCTCAAATGATAGCATTCATGGACTGAAGTACCATTGTATTCATCCAGTATTTCTTGAATAAAAAAGAAATAAAATGGTACAAAAGAAAATGGGGTAAAAGGAAACTTGGCATATTCAGGACTTGATTATGTTAATTATTTTAAATGTGCTCTTTGAACATTGGGAAGGTAGTGTGGGTTTTCTGATTGGGGGCTTACAAAATCAAATTGTTTGAAAAGCATTGTTCTAGCTTCCTTGAATTGCATATATTCGGCTAAAATGAGGCTGGGTGCAGGATGCCAGGAGGAAGTTATTGCAGCAGAAGATGGGGTTTAAAAAAATGGCTTCAATTAGGCTGGTGGCAATAGAGAAGTAGGTGAATTGTGCTACATCTGAGGGTAAAAATCAATGGAACTTTGCAGTTTGTTCTGCTTAGGGAGAGATCAGTAATAATGTAGGGGAAAGTTTGGGTAAGGATGAGAAGCATGAACTCCACCTAGGCCCTGAGATAGGTGTTCAGGAGATGGAGACAAGGTCTCAGGCCAATCTAGGCTCCGTTCGGCCATCCCTGTCTCAGCCTGGACATCCTCGCAAACAGGAAGTAATGAGTGCCTTGTAGCAACTGAGTCTGTCTGGGAAGGGACTGTAGAAAGAGTGACAGCAAGCCCTGAGGAAGCTGGGGCTTAAAGCTGTCAAGGCGAACGAGTGCACCAAAGGCAAGGAACGCAGCTGGGGAGGGAAATCAGGGTGACGCTGAAGTTAGGAGACAAAGGAGAAGTAGGGGTTCAAGAGAGAAACTGTGGTTAACTCTGTCAAGAGGCCAGTGAGGCGCAAGCTGGAGACCTGTGTAGTGGGCTTTGTAGAGTCCAGCTCCTGCGTGGGCTTCACAGAGGAATCCTTGGAAGACCAGTTGGCAGAGAGGCCAGGCAGGGCAGGTAGAAAATAAGTGGGATACGGAAGTAGAGATGGTAGTGCTGGCATCTCCCATGGCCACCAGACACTGGTGAGTGTAGACAGTAACACATAACACTGGGGAAGCCCAATCTTCAGCTCAAGTGCAAACACTTTCAGGTCACTGCACTATGTCTGAAGCATCCTAGTGGCACAGCAATAGGAGAACTCTGTGATTTAGGACCCCAAAGAGGAAAACGCAGGATTCAGGGCCTTTAAGCCTTCAAGGACCAAGTTCCAAGGTTTTGGTTTCTCTAGGTCTTATTTCAAACAGTTGGATGGTATGAAAATATGACTAAAGAATGAGCATCACTTGGCCCCACACTGGTAATAAAGTGCTTTATAATGATAGAAATAAAGGTGACTGTTACTTAAGCATCAACGCTGTGCTCTGTAGCATGCTAACCATTCCACTCCCTCATTTCAGTTTTTACAGCACCAATAGATAGTTGCTACCAACCTCTATTTTCAGAAGATATACTGAGATCTAGAGGTTGATTCACAAGTCCTAGTACACACAGATATAAGTGGAGCCATCAGAACTGATCTGACTCCAAAGCCTAAGTTAGGGTAAAGTCTCTTCTAGTTGCTGCCCAGTGAAAACTTGTTCCCTGGATAACCCGAAATATGACTGATTTTCTGAGCTTGTTCAACTTACCTAATTTGATAAGAAACATCAATACTTGAAAAGCAATTACATATAATGATTTGAATCTTAAATGAGTTAATATATCCAGAGCTCCTATAATACGAGACACAGAGAGAGTTTTACGTGTGTATTATCTATTATTACTTATTAAAATGCTCAGGAGAAAGATTGGTCTGTCTTTTTCTTGTGCTAATCAAGCAATGTGAATTGTAGCACTGATTTTCCCCTGAATCAGCTAAATTCCTGTTCTTACAGAATAGTTTGCAACTTGGAATTAAGGAAAAGGATGGCGTTTCCTGTCTTTGTTCTTAATCTCTTTATAGGAAATGATATTGTTGTAGGCAAGGACAGCGATGTGATGTCCAAATATTTAACAAATACCCTGAGCTGTCCATTAACTTTGCAAGAGAGCCCTTAGAATCACATCCTTACTGTTGATCTAGAGCAACAGAGGGATGAATGACCTCTCTACCTCCACCCCTATGCATTTGAGATCAAATGTGATCCTAGTTTAACAGCCAGCCCTGGAAATCAAAAAGCCATGACACTTAAGTGTCTGCTGTAGGTTTATCAACACTAGCTTACCAAATCTTCATAGCCCATCCTACTATAATGCTTCTTTTTAAAAAAATAAATTTGTCCCAGCATGATGGATACATTTTCGGGGTAACACAAACTTTGCATTTGTGTCCATATGATTTGGTCCATAAGAAATACTAGCTAAAAATAGAAAATGGCACACAACTGAACTGAGCCGTGCAGGGCCACCGGAAAGCGAGCGTGCTTACAGCTCAGAAATACATCTCCCAGCTGCCAGGTAACCCAGCTGTGCTGTGAGCCACCTTTCTAAACATCTGTGCTCACTTTTTGCATTTGTCAGTTTCCCATCACTGTAACAAAATATCAGACACTTGCAATTTAGAGAAGAAAGGTTCATTTTGGCTCATAGTTTTCAGAGGATTCAGTCCATGGTCACCTAGCTCCAAGGCAGAACACCATGGTGTAATGGCTTGGTGGAGGAAAGGTGTTTGCTGTATGGTAGCCAGGAAGCAGAGAGAGAAAAGAGCTGGGCCAAGAATGCAGCCTTCTGGGTCACAACCCCGCGCTCTGTCCCTTTTGACTAAGCCCCACCTCTCATCATCAGACTTCTGAGGGACATTTTCTGTCTAACCATGACACTTCGTGTTGGATTTCAGGTAACCTCCTTCCCACTTCTCAATAACTCCCTGGTTGCAACCCTTCTGATGCCCATTTCCACAGCCCTTTTCCAGGGCTAAGGGCTGTACTTACCAAGGTATTTATGTATTTTCTTAACCATCTGACATATGAAATCACGTGGCCATTTTTATTGAGAGTCTGTCTTTCTTGTCATATGCCACTGGCATGAATATTGTCCTGGCTCATTTTTTTTTAAATTTTCCCACAACTTCTGTAGCTTTTATCGTGTAACTTGGACACATGTCGTGCTTTTTAGAAACATCTATGTGTCTTATTGCAGAACGGACTATAAATAAATAGAGAGCAAATATTTTTATTCTAAAGATATGAAAATAAGCTCAGAGAAGATGAACTCACCCAGTGTCACCACCCTGCAGGGACTCAAGGCTTATATAATTCCATCACTGCCTTCTCTTATGGGTCCTAATGCCTCTAAGGTGCTTCTACGCACATGGAACTGAAGAGTTGGTTGCAAATCGGCTTCAGCAACACAATAAAAAGAATTTTCCAGAAATCTCTTCAGCCAGTATAGCCCGTTCAAGCATAAGAACGGTATGTATACTTTCCACATCATGTAGACAGTCCCCTCTTGCACATACTAAATAAGTCCCATTCCACGCACACGTTAATAAATTTTTCTCATTTGTGAGAGTTGCTGAATAGACCCTGTAAATCGTTTTACTCAGTAGGTGGCGAAGCAATAATAAAGGAGCCTCCTGATTAAGTAGAGCTGGAACCTCTTATCTTTCTCAGAGTGGGAGGCACATTAGTAGTAAAGTAATTACCTGTGTAGAACACGCTGATTGCTTCAAGTACCTACTACATGCTACTAAGATAGCCGTCTCGGTTTCAGAGCTTCTTGAGAGATCTTCATTTGATGTTAATTTTACATTTGAAGCAAAAGTGCATTATTTTGGAAAACATTGTGTTAGCTGTATGAACAAACGTTTTAAATCTCTTAGACAACTTTCTCGGCCACTCCCTTATACGTGGACTTTTTCCAGTGTAGCAACTGCAAACCGCGCTGATGAAGTTAGGAATGGCAAGCTATCTAATGCTACAGAATCTGCTTGGCGAGAGCCGGTTTTACATGGGGGTGAAAAACCTGTTTTCATCTACGAAATCACAAAGTCCACTGTGTGAAACTGTTCAATACTTAAAGCAATAATTCCTTAAGAAACTGTCCATACTGTATCTTGGTAAATGTGTTGGACGGTTTTGCTGATCTTCAAGCCCTCTCAAATAGGAATATGAGAAAAGAGTGTGCAAGGCCAGAGACGGGACACTTAGGGGTGGAACTCAGGAAAAAAAAAAAAAAAAAAACTTCAGCAATGCAATTTTGGAAGGCAGAGACCACTTCCACTTCCGGCTTTTCCACTGGGGGTAAATGACTATAGCCAGCAGCCTGATCTTCCTGGGGCTGATCAAGAAAGCGCTCTAGCCAAGCCCAGGGTCCGATGGGGCTCTAATGCTGCATGCTTTAGGTATCTGCATTTACATCAGTGGGCCCGACTAGTAGCCTGGGAACTAAGGGCACCCTACACTGCCATGTGTGTCTGCCTTTTCTGAGGTGTATTTATTCACATCACTTATACGTGAATAGCCCCGAAAGATTGCTTTGCTTAGCAAGGTAAATAAGACATGTTGTTTAAGAATGGCACTTGATATTCAAGCTTGTAAAAAGTTTCCTAACTAATCAGCCAGCAAAACATTATTTTCAGGTTTCACATTTGGGTTGATTTGCCCCAAAGCACCAAGGCTGGAGGTCACTGGTCCCCACCTCTACTTCCTTTGTAATGCTGTCCATATCGGAAAGCCAAAGAATGTGATAAGGTTATCAGATGAAATGAGTAAAAAGGTTCAGAGTCAGACCCTATTCCCTGGCCAGTTCAAATCTTGTTTTTTATTCGGTTTCAAACCCTCTTGTTGTTTACACCAGCTAAGAGACCTGAGCCAAATTATGCAGTCAACGTGATGTGATCAGTTTCCTCTTCTTTGAACTGTGCTCAGCAGTAACCCTTGCCTCACAGAATTGTTATGAAGATGAAAATAAAAGACAGTATGGAAACTCGTTTCTTATTCTCATGGAAAGAATTCTAAAATCCTCCACTTCCAGGAGTTTACTGAAGAGGAAATAAGAGGTTGCTTTGATTTCCATTTTTTTTTTACAACTTTTCTTGCTTCTTGAGTGTTTTAACTTTAAGCACTTACTGCTTTTATAAAAAAATTTTCATCTTTTAATGGAATCTAATTTATCTTGGGTGAAATCATTAACCTTCTTTATTGTTATTTTGTTTTAGACTTCCCTGACTTTAAAAAAAAACCTACAAAAATATTATTAAAAATTAAATAAGACAATATAGCCAAGGTGTTTTTCATAAAGCCTGCCATAGAACAAACATTCATCAAATTTATTATAAGTAATCGTATCGCCTAACCAGGAAAATCTTACAACCGAGGACAAGCAAAGAGTGGCAAAATACATAGCAATTACTCTAAGGATTTTCATTTCAGTCATTCTGGCTAATTTTAAGCCCCAGAATCAAGAACAAGTGTTTATGTATTAGTTAAATTGCTTTATGATGAATTGCAAAGAACTCTTAAAATTATTTTTGTGCTGGAAATTATATTACATTAAAGTGTAAAGCAATGTGGATATTCAAAGAGACTTGATTTGGGTTTTTTTTTTTCTTTTCCACTAAGATTTTTCAGTTTTGGCATATTTTATATTGAGATTTGATCCAATAATGAATCACAGCTAAAACTAAATAATCCTGTTGTCTACACAGAGGACAAATGACAAACTTGTCAACTAAAAGTCTAGCACTTGGTTAGTGGAACATCCTGATTATAGGTAAAAGTTTTTGAAAAAGGTTGACTTATAATTTTATGATTTGTAAAATTCATTGATCCTTATTTTGTTTTCATTCATTCTTCTGTTCCTTTGCCTTCTCCCCCCCTTCCCTCCATTCTCTCCTTCCCTCCTCCCTTTCCTTCCTTCTTTCCTTCCTACCCCATTCAGTAAGCATCTCCTCTCCATTTTAAAGCCCAGTCAAGATCAGTCATTCCTTTCTTACCTAAATACCTCTAGGCAAGACAAAAAGCAAGGCTTGAACTAACGTTTTTTAGCTAAAACAATTTGGTGACAATGTATGTCATGTCATGTTGTGCTTTTTTTCTCCCAGTGCAGACACTTATAAGAGTCATTTACTAGATTTTTAGACTTTATCCAAGCCATATATCCCCACTGCATCTTAGTTTGCCTCCTTCTCTTCCCCGAAATGGAATAATACCTAGATTATATTATATATGAAGAATTTAGACCTGTGCTGTCTTGCTGTAGGTAACAATAGCTACTTTGCTCTTAATTATAATTTTTGCAGGTTAGGGAAAACCTGAAATGTGACCCAAGTTATAGGGAGGAGCCTGAGGAATCAAACCAGTGTCTCTGCATGGTGACAGTGCCCACACGGTGACAGTGTGTCTCTACAGTGGCAATGGATGGGCTCCTAAAGTAAAACAACACCCAAGTATTTAAAGCTATCATTTACTGAACATTTGTTTACATGCTAGACCTTATACCAGGTACTTTATTAATCATATAATATGCATTATTTCTTTATTCCTCCTTTACAGACAATGAAATGAAATCCTCTGGAAGAGGGGAAGGATTTCCCCCAAGGTAGATAAAAAAGTTTGGATTCAAACCCGAGTGTTCCAGAGTCTAGGGCCTTAACTACTATGCTCCTTGGGACTCAGAGGTGGACAGATACCCAGCTACGAAGCCATGCAGAATCCTGAGCTAGGGCCCCTTGTGCCCTCCCTGAATGGTTGAAGTAATTCCCTGTGCAGGACTGGGTCAGCCAGGGGGACTCAGGAAGCCGAACCATTGCACCGAGCCACTAGCTGGGTAGACCTTCCCGAGGGCTTCTCAGGGGTCTCCTCCCCAAAAACACTAGGACTCACAGGGGTTCCAAAGACTTACGGTCAGTGTGCTTGTGGCCAGCTTGGACTCCACAGACCGGCTTCTGCCACGCTTCTGGAAGACCATAGATCAGAGCTGCAGCTGGCACTAGAAAAGGCTGTGTGTATAGTCTTATCCCTAACCATGCTTCTGACTTCTGCCTCTATTAAAAGAGAGATAATCAGGGCCAGGAGTTTAGCTTAGGGGCTGGAGGTTTAGCTCAGCGGCGCAAGCACCTGCCTGGCAAGTGCAAGGTCGTGAGTTCGATCCCCGGTACCAAAACAAAAAAACAGGATCAGCAACTGAGACTGGCAAGGACTTACTGCTCTCTGGAAGTCTCCTGGAAGGGACTTTATCTGTTTGTTTCTTCATGTGTATTTTAGCAGGTTCTTCCAACTCTTTAGAGAAAACGAGTAGGTCTATTGTTCCAAGGGCAGGCAGAGACTTAAATGGTGGTAGCGAGATGTCACAGAGATTGGCCCTGTACCTCTGTCTGTTTCAACTGGGTCAAATCTGAGGACAGCTATATCCCCTTGGCATTTGGCTGGACCAAAGACTGTGAACTTCGTATGTACCAGGCATAGGATGTGTATCAGCTGCTTTCGTAAGAGGCCATCTTGGTGATTTTTGGATTAATTCTCAAAGAGAAAGAACAAAATAATTCTTCCATGCTTTTCACCAAGCTACCTCTCTGGCTGGCCACTACCTTTTAAATTTGCTCAGATTTTACCCCTTTTTGGAAACAGGCTACCACCCCCTTTCCTCAAGCAGATTGGGGATTAGACTCTGCTGTTAGATCCTTTTCCTCGTTTAGCTCTGGGTTTTGTCTCAGATTGCTGTATTTCTTTTATTTTCCTGCTTCCTACTAGATACTGAGCTTCTTGAGGGCAGGCACTGGCACTTACTGTGACCCATTTAACAAGTTTTCTTTGCGAACTTCATATGTACCAGGCATAGGATGAGACTCTGACATTTTAAGAATGAGTGATTCCCTACCTGGTTCTGCCCCCATGGAGTTGCAGTCGAGGCTGACACTAAATAAACTGTGCCAGCAGGAGACTGCAGTGATTAATTTTGTGGAACGTTAGGAAGGAAAAATTCAAGGCTCTATGGAGGCCGTGTTTGTTCCTGTCCTTCCACTCAGTAGCAAAGAATTGGCATGAAAGAGCCGTTTGACTGGAACTGAATGAAAGAGCCCAGCCTTGACCCGCGTCCCCGGAGGTCAGCGCTCCACAGTTTAAAGGCTGGGCTACGGGGGCCTTTGGTCTGCCCAACTGACTATGTTGTCTTCCAAGTGCAAATGAATAACCAAATTTAAATTTTAAACATTTCTCTCTGAAATGGAGATTTTATGACTTTCAGAAACATATAAAGCTTTCCCTTTCTCTCTGTGAATTCCACTAGGCAATGATGTATGGCGTGTTCTCCAAGTGTGTTCTATGCCCGGCAATACTCACTTCCCGTAATTAATTGAAATCACTGTCTGAGAAAGAGTGTTTCGGAATTCCCGAGGCCTGTGGAGCACGCCCAGGATACCAGACAGCAACTCGGAGAAGCCCAGGCCACTCACCTGGCAAGGCGAGTCCCCCTCTGCTTGCAAAGTGTTGCTATTCAGAGCTGAGTTCCTTGGGAGCTCCCAGGACAGCCGGTGGGTCCCTGCGCACACCTTTCCTGGGTGGGGAGGGCTACGCTGAGCCCACGCTTCACGGTGACAGCTCCAAAGCTGCCAGCAAGAACAGTGGGACGCTCCATGGCTCCTCTCAACCTTGTCCTTCTCGCCCCTGGCACTCTGCAATCCACTCGGCTTCTCTGTGATACCTTTTTAAATCTCCCCGTTATGTTCAACAGCATGTCAGCAGAGAGTTCAGGCTTGTGAGATTGTGTTCAATGGGCCAAAGTGTCTAAAATAAATGTTCCCTCATAAAACATATGCAGCACATCTATGGGGTCCAAGCAAACCACACAGAAGGGAAAAAAAAAAAAAGAACAAAAGAAGTGAATTGTTTAACCTAGCAGTGACAGGGACAGGAATGGGACTTTTTTTTAACAGAGGTTGTCCAACTTCCAGGCAGATAAATAAGCTGAAAAGAAAACATACGTTTTGCTTCATAGTAGAAAGGGATGGATCTAGATATTCCTAAGGCTTGGAAAATTGGTGTCCAGAAATCCATTTACTTATCTGGCAAAACTTTACAGGGCAGGCGTTGCACTGGACACTATGGAAAAGGTTTACCTTGAGGGATCCACTGCCCAGTAGGAGAAACTGACATTAGCCATTTAAGCAAGTGAATAAGATTTTCAGATAGTAGGAGACCCATGAAGATAAAAAGACCAGGTCAGAAGATGGAGGATCAAATGAAAATTCTCTGACAAGGTGACACTTTAGATGAGTCACAAGGGGGTGAGTATAAGCTGTCACATAAAGAACAAGGAAATGACCCCGCGTCGGTGGAACCAGCAAGTGTAGTGAGCTACAAGGAAGTCGGGGCGCTTCCAGCAGCATCACCCCCAAGGCTGCACTGTCTCAGGTCAGAGAGGCAAAGATTTGGTGCGTAAGCAGGTGCTAAAGTCTTCTTCCAATGGACCAATTTTAAGCAGTGGAATTAGGGCACAGACTGTAGCCTGAGCTGGGGTGCAGGGAGCTTCTATAATACCTCGGTGCGCCACCTCCCACCTGCCCGAACGACCAACAGCAGCTTGGTATGAGGTGGCCCAAGCGCACACACACACACACACACAGGTGCCCTTTGGGGTGACTCCCTCGGCATCTGGAGATAATGTGCAACAATTATATCGTGCCTTGGTTTTGCAGAATAAATAAAGGCTTCGTGGTGCCTCTGGTTTGAGGCAAGAAGCTGCTGATGTGTCTACTGATTCCTTGATCTCTAGGCTATGTGGACACTCTCCGGTCTCCCTCGGCTTTTTGTTTGCTGTATGCTTTAAGCATGTCATGCTTCCATATCAGAAAACACACATACACACTTGGTGCCATTTTATATTTAATTCAAATGATAAAGTACTATATCAAATAAAATGTTTGCATGTATGAATGTTCACATCCCCTTAGGAGAGTGTTTTAGGTGAATCTCTGATAGTACACGGTGGCATCTTAGATGATACACAGATAAACTTCTTAACGATTTAATTGCAATATGTTTTTCTTAATGTGTAGTATTTCTATCAGATGAGGACTGCATCAAGCCAGCAATTTCGTAGCTATTATTGCTAGATTTTCAGTCGGTTGTACTAGAAAATTTACTGTTCAAAATATATTTCCTTAAGAAAGGAGTTTAAAGAAAGTTTAACAGCACAGGAGTTTCTTGTACACTGGCAGCGTTGGTGAAGGAGGTGCGGACATGCTCCAGCTTACAGGCTCAGCCCCCAGAAGCAGATGTGTCGCCATGAGCCAGTTTTCTAAAGTCTGCCTTGGCTTCTCCTCCCGGGTTTTCACCCAAGGTGGGCTGTCAGTCAAGCTGACGGCCAAACCACAGACTCAAGTTGTCTTGCTCAAAAAGTGGTTTAGATCCTTTCTAAATTTACCTACTGCTTAAATCATCCGTTTACAGTCTGATATTGCTCATTAAATGGTGAAATAGGATTATATTTCAGATGCAAAGCAATCACTTTCATGGGAAAATCCATCCATTCCTTAACTCAGATTTTTGATAGAGTCGAGCTTCTGAAACCACTTTTCCAAGAGGAAATGAGGCACAGTGTTCAGACGTACAATGTTTCCACCTAATGTGGGTAAAGGGCTTCGTTCCAGTGTGGCTCAGTCAGAGAGAGTCAGAAACCGCGCTGCTGCTGGGCCTCTTGACGTCAATATGCAGAGGGACCTTCCCGGAACTGGAAGCCAACCCAGTTACCATTCTGTGTTGTCACATCTCTTTCTTGATGTGTAAACTGAGTCAAGTAAATGTCAGCTGAAGCCTCAGCCAAAATTCAAAGCCAAGATTTTCTCTCTGTCTTAACCCCAGCGACCAGATGGCATTTCCTCGTCAGTCTGAATCTTCTCATGTTAGTTGTTGACTCTGAACTGCTTGACAGTGCATGTGGGTTGCTAATCCCTTTTTCCCTCTAGACAGCCTAACAAACAAGACATTACCTGGGGGATAAGCGTTAGCCAGGGGACAAGGAAACACTATTCCCTTGTATGATGCCAACGGTCACATGTTCTGTCATTAGCTCCTTCTGAAACTCTTCTTGGGAGCATTTCTCTCCCAGTTGTAATTTGTACCTTTCTGTGTCTGTATCAAAATTATTGGGAAGTCCTAAGTTAGTATAAAATATTGCGTGTGAACCAGGTGGGAAGGGACTTGACAATCTGTAGTCAAAATGACATTCTGCAACAGAGAAGCTGATGGCAAAATATCTTAATCGCTTCCTATTTAATTTGGATGTTCCCCTGGAAAGGAAGACCTCCATGTCACTCTTTTATGGATCAGGGATTAGCAATTGTTTTAATAAAATGTATACTTTCTGCTTTGCAAACCAGACTGTCCTATCTTTGTAGTAGGTAGCTTTCTGGGAAGCAGCTGTAGCCTATGCAAACATCTGGCTGGATTCCTGTAGAACTTTATTTACAAAACAAGGGACGCCTCAGTTGGGCCCTGAAGCTATGGTTTGCCAACTCCCAATATAGAAAACAAGATTTTGACCCATGAATTGCAGAGATCTAAGCCAAGTTGTGGCTGCAATGTTTGCCCACTGTGGGAACCTTGCCGTCTTAATGTATTTCTCAGCTGTTTTGCTCCTGTAAGAATGGCGATGCTGTAGCCTTCTTCCACTGAGTTACTGGGAGAATCTAACAAATAATGCTTAAAGAGCTTGGCACAGATCTAGCCCACCGCTGGGGCTAGTTTGTTGCAGTGTTGCCATGAATGGGGGGAGGTAGGGGGATGGTAGAAGTCTTGCCCGTGGCTCATAGTGAAGTTAGAATAACAAGGAAGTCAACCCAAGCTTCCCTTCTGCATAAAGCTGGGTGGTGTGTTCGCATTTCTCTCACCATCTCCTGGTCTAACCCAGGCTCACTTTCCTAGCAAGGCTGCTACTGCTTTCTTCTTCACTTTGTGTGCTCTGGCCAGCCACAGTGAGCCGGTGCAGGAAAGCTTTATCCCTCAAAACGTTTTTATTCTCTGTTTCTTCCTTGGCTTTGCTCATGACTGGTTTCCTCTCTCTTTAGGTGGCTGTTACTCCTTCAGAGAAGCCCTCACTAGGTAGCAAATATATCCTCACTGCTCCTAGTAAAACTCATCCAAGACCACACTTGTCTTGCTCACAGTGGCAACCACAATGTTCTAGAAAGTGCCTCTGCTCATAACAAACATGCAGGAAGCCCGCACTAGACACAAGTATAAGGAATCCATGATGGTGGCCACCGTGAATTACACTGAAAGCGTTATCATAGCATTAGGATTTTTTAAAACTATTTATTCAAGAGCCTCCTAAACACCTCTTGCCTCCCACCCCAGGTGTACGAGCCACTCTTAGAGAGTCTTTGTTCCAATAGTTCTTGAGCATCACCATTGAGCTGCTGCACTTCTGGGTAAAGCCCAACATGTGGGACCTGATCCAGTGCAAGGTTTCCCTCAGGAGATCCTTAGGTGGCTTCTGTTCTTCACGTAATTCTAAAATTTGCACAAGAGTTAAGTCATGGGCTTCTCCTCAAGGGCTGCACCTCTGCCTGGCATGTGCTCACTAACCTTGTACCCGCATCTGCTGAGAGTCTAACGTGAGCTTCCACATCAAGGATGTCATTATAACAGGTGTCAGAAATGCCACTGCTCGCTCCCGGAACACCTCGGCGCTTGACAAGATAGATGAAACCCACAGTTCTCTGTTTGTTCTGAGCTTCCAGAAACCAGGGCTTCTAGCTTTTTCTTGCGTTATGAATAGCTGGTGGCTGTTCTATTAGAGATTCCTTTGTCAGAGAAATTCTGCCTGGTAGAGTTTTCTCCACATTTACATGTCGCATGAGGAAATCTCTTGTAGAGAAGAAGAAGGAATTTGCAGATATTCTGTTAGATTTATTTTTAAATGAAAGTCATTTGTGCTATCACCTCAGAGAAAAGGAGGTTTTCTGGTCTCTTCCAGTCACAGGAAGCACAAAATTTAACCCAAAAGCACTTAAGCAACTGGAAAATTTATAGGCTCACATGTCCAGGACAACCTGGCTTCAGGTACTGCTGGTTCAAATTGCATCATGCAAACTTGGTTTTCCTACCTTTCTGGTCCTCTTCCACTATGTTGACTCCTGAGGTAATCTCTCTTCTCGTAGCAACCAAGGGGCTCCCAGAAGCCTCAGCTCCATGCCCTCTCAGCCCCTGGAAGCTGGCCTCTATCTCAGAAGCTGTGGTCAACAGTCAGCAACATCTAGGGGGCGGTCTGGTGCCAGGCCTGCTTCAGTAGCAGAAGGGGGACACTCTAGCACAGAACACGCTATCCTTTGAGCTCCAGGTGGAACTAGCCAGCTTCCCTAGAATTTCCTGGCCTTCTATTGGGGGTCCCAAAGGAAAAGCAGAAGGTATTATGCACACAAGGTGAGTGAGGACAGAGCAAAATAGCAACACAAGCCAGCTTGCTCCCGGAGGCCTGGATTTACAATTCACTGCAAATTTCTCAGCCTCAACATGATTGACATTTGGTGCCAGATAATTCTCTGTCATGGAGGCCATCCTGTGTTATGAGACCTTTGGCAACTTAACTGGCCCCTCCTACTGGATGACAGTAGCATTTCCTCCTTCTCTCTTAGCTGTGACAAAGTTTCTTCCTGGCCCCAAATTGCCCCAAATCATGAGTTGAGAGCAGAACACAAAAAGTGAGGATTTCATCCATCCTTTGCCAAGGAAAACACATTAAGGAGGAGATGAGCCCAGCCAAACCTAACAAGAAAAGCAAAGAAGGAAGGTGTAGCCTTGAATCCCACTTGGGCCACACTCTTGCTGGATGACCTTGGGCAGATTACTGACCGTCTCAGAACCTGATCTTCTGAGAAATAAACATGCAGGGGGTTGATGGGAGATTCGTGGTAATTAGTGACAACCAGCAAACGGGCAATCTCCATGGGTCACTCAATAAGCAAGAGCTGTAATGTCCTGTGTCATCATTACATGAGCGCCATCGTGGTCATTATTTAAGTCTGGTTTTCCCAGTCTCCACCCCATTGATACCTGGAACCAGATAAGCTGCTGTGGTTTGGGACTGTCCTATGCCCTGGGGTAGGATGTGTGAGTGCATTCCCAGCCTCCTTGCACTAGGTGTCAGCAGCAGGCTCACGGAGTCCACAGCGACTGACATTGCCAGGCATTGCAAATGCCCCCTGGGGCAGCAAGGGGTGTGGGTGGAGGGAAAGTGGGAGTAAAACCGCCCCTGGGTGACATCCACTTTTAACCCACTCCAGAGACAGTGAGGTCATCTGGGCACAGTCACAACGCCCTTGCTCTGTTGTGTTCCCCACAGCCTATTCTGTGACTTTCCCAAGAAAAACAAAGAGGCACTTCCCAAGCTGGTTAGGAAAATGCCTGAGTGCTACGGAGGTCTGATACAATACCCAGACGACCCTGACGAACACCTCTGCTTTCCTGACGCAACCGGAGGAAAGTGCCTCCCCGCCTCCCTGACCTCCACCCCTCGCTCCAGTAACGCTGCCGCGAGCCTCCCAGATCCCACATGTTTCATTTCCAGTTCCCATCTGGCCCAGGGGACCCACGTAGCATGTCCAGTTAGTTACTTAAAATGTGCCCTAGTGTCTGGCTACCAGATGGGAGCTCATCGCTTTAAAGCTTGGCCTGCATGTTGTAATAAAAATGCTTCTTAGATTGAATGGGGAGAACATAGGCCAGGTCACCAGTATCACGGTGTTTTAGACACACGCGCACGGACATGTGAAACCCCAGTGCATTCAGTGAGGATCTTTCTTGTTCCCATGTTTGGCTGACCTGAGGTTCCCGAGGATCAGTTTTAGCATCTGGTAAACCTGGCTGCCAACATGCTCCATTCAGAACCAGCTAAGAGCTTTGGCTTTGGAGTCACACAAACCTTAATGCCTAATTATTAGCTGCATGTGCCCATCACATGGTGGATGATTAATACGTACTGGGTGACCGTTGAATGTTGCCCAGCTTCCACAATGATATGAATAGTGCTCAGATCATTTCTCTATAAAATAAAGGTGATAATTCCTATGTCTTAGGGAGTCAGTTAGTTAACCAATGTGAACCATTCAGCACATAAAGACAACTCAAAAATTATAGTTACCGTATATAACAAATGTATAGGATTCTAAGCCTTCCTGATTCAACTCATGTTTATTGAGTGTTTACTTTGTCACCCGTGCTAGCACTTTGTAATTCAATAACTAAGACCAGAATGAGCCATTACACATTTTTAAGCTAAGAAAACTGTAAAACATTCAATGTGTAGAAAATAATCCCACCGAACCCAACATGTGCTGCGTCTCCACAAAAACTGAACTGTCTCCAGTTATTTAACCCGCTCAACAATTAA
Source organism: Hydrochoerus hydrochaeris (assembly GCA_004027455.1). Classification (NCBI taxonomy): domain Eukaryota; kingdom Metazoa; phylum Chordata; class Mammalia; order Rodentia; family Hydrochaeridae; genus Hydrochoerus; species Hydrochoerus hydrochaeris. Next base: position 147,889 of record PVLA01002463.1, read on the forward strand.
GTAGAAATTCAGGGGGGAGTTTCCTTCTCACTTCCTGCTACATCTCTACAGCGTACCATAATATTTTTTTTCAATTTTCAGAAAGAAGTGAAGTTTCCAGGCAAGGTACTGACAAGCAAGTTTAAGGGAATTTATTGCTGGCTTCTTCTTGATCTATCCCAAGAGCCCTTTGATTTATTTGGTTTATGGTATAGCGTAGGAACATGGGTTAGATGCATAAGGAATGCAGCTCTGGGGCCAGGCCTGTGGTTTTCTGTGTCCTTGGATGGTTACAATTCTCTCCCGTAGCATGTTTTCTTGCTGTTCTATCTTAGTGTGATTTCACCGCCAGTGAGTCTTTGCCTATGTGCTTGGAGCACCTCCAATACCATCTCGAGGTCCTACATATAAATCCAGCTTTGGCGATAAATGGAAGGTGACCCCCCTTCTCTTCCAGCCCAGGCTGAGAGGCAAGAGGACGGTCCCCGTGGAATAGGCACCAGCAAGGGGACAGGAACACCTGAGAGTGTTCAGATCCCCTGGGTGAGGGCAAGCTGTGAATCTTGTAAGCTGCTTCCTTCAAATGCGAGTTCTTCACAAAGGCTTGGCATGCATGGCCGAGCTCCCCGTGTAATCATGTGAGCATTACTGCTGCTATCACCACACGCTTATGGAAAACCTTCACCTTTCCATTCTTTTGGTCTCACGCATATCTCCAAGCTGCAGCTTAGACTTGACCTCCTGCCAGAAGCCTCCAAACTCTTACATCTGAAACAGGCCTAGCATCTTCTAACAACTCACTACCACAACTTCCTGTTTCATTTTCTTCCTTGTGTTTATTCCCACCTCAAAATCCTATGCACATTTTTGTTTATGCATTTATTGTCAGCTCTCCGCTAGCTGTCTGTAAATGTTACGATACCCAGGAGCTATCTCAAGGAACAGTGGTCAGGGACAGAAGCCACACACGTTCCTTCCTAAAGAAAGAACTGCCTCTGTGTGCCTGTTCTCGGCACCCTTGCCCTGTCTCAGTCTGACCCACCTGTCTACCCCTACCGAGGTCTAAATCCCTGGTTGGTTGTACCTTTTCTCCCATTCAAGTTCAGGATTCCTATTGCATTCAATGGTTTAAAAAATACATGTCATTAAGCTCCTTAAAGACAGGGTCACATTAGTATTGGGAAACTCTATCACGGGCTAATGCTTCTTGGCAAGGCGCTGCTTTAGCAGAAAGCCTGAGTGGAGAAGGTATGCAGACAGAGAATGAAGGGGCATCTGTTTGTCTTCAGCTCCTGACAGCCGGATGGTTTGTTTGTGTCAGTGTCCCCGGGATGGTAACTATGATTTCACAAAAGGGTCAAAGTCCATCAAACCTTTCTGCCTGCTCGGGAGGGGCCCAGCCTCCAATCTCTCCTCCTGCCTCCTTGTCCCTTCTAAATTAAATCACATTCCACTGCCTGTTATTGGATAACGTCTGGACAAAATACTCTTCCACATACTCCCTGCTTAAGGCAAAGTAATTGGAACAGATAGTGCTACTGGCTGAGAGACACTGACTAATTGCTTTATGCCCAACTCCCCTCGCCAGAGGCGCACCCAGCACTGACAAATCTGTGGCTGCTCCCCAATTTTTTCCCCTGAGGTTTCTGAAACAATCGGTGCAATATTAACTGAGAGGGAAGAAACAGTGTGGGCCTGGGGGACAGTGAGTCCTCTATAGGTGTTGGCACCTTCTATTAGGTCTACTTAATCTCCCGTTATTTTGATCACGGATATCTGGTTTTTTAATTTCCTGTAATCCGGCAAGGAATGTTGTTCTCTTCCTTAAGGACATCTGCGGTCTCTGCTTTCTCACGTTCCAAAAATCCTAGCAGAACTCTTTTGTCAGTGACTGGCTATTTCATTAGAAATCCAAAGGTTCCCATTAACTTGAGTTATTTTTGTTGCTCTGATCAACTTCTAGGTTAATAATTCATGATATTTAATAAACTGTTCAGATCATCACCAAAATTATTGATTTAATACTATTTGGCTATTAATAATAGAGAAGGAGGAGGTGACTTTTCTTATCACTTATATCAATTTTTTTCTAATTGCCTTGCAAATCCCAGGAAGAGCGAGTAATCATAAGGACTTTTAATATCTTATCATTCTTCTTGGTAGAAGTCAGGAAAAATGTGCTGGAATGCATATTTAAAAATATGTATTCCTGAGACCTAAAGACTATCATTAATACATCGGTTTAATCTAACTTTTTGATTTTAAAAACTTCTGAACAGTTTGTACAAACTACAGCCTCAACCTTATCTTTCATGAAATCATCTTACTCCTACTTCTTTGGTTTCTTTTGCCAATACACTTTGAAACAAGAAGTCAGCTGAAAACTTCATCATCAATTTGTTTTGGCAATGTGGAGTTTCAAGTAATTTTCCCATTGAATCGCCTGTAGAAATCATATCCATGATGGGGTCTGAGTAAAACATCTCATCTAATGTGAAAAAAAGAAGTTTAAATCAAACATGTTGACCAGATATATGCATATTTATTAGTATTTTGAACTTATTTTACTTTTGGCTTTAATGTAACTTCCTTGGAAAGCTCATTGATAGTTGCCCTTGTTATTGGAGGATTCTTATCAGGGTTTCTTTTTGCAGTTATGAATAACTAAAACTTTGGGCTTATTTCCAGGAAGAATATAGCTTCTCCCAAATTCTATTCAATATCTAATGGTATTATGGTGAGTGTCCAGAATCTAACTTTCTAGGCAATGAGAAATTTCCCTCTAGCATTGCATCTTGATGGGAACTGACTTCCCGTGTTAGATAGTAAAGGGCTTTAGCTGAAGAGGAGCCTCAGACTCCCCCTCTCCAGGCTCGGCCTGCTCCGGGCCAGGATTTGTCCTGGAAAGTGCGTGGGTGGCATGGGGTCAGCACATCTGTTCAGTGCCAAAGCCTCTGTCCACTTGGAAACATTCAGATAGTTAATTCTACTTTTCATTTTTTTATGTGTGATTTAGACTCAGTTTTTTAAAAAAAAAAATGGAAAGAAAGGAGGGCGATTCCTGTAATAAAACTTTGAAGGAAAAAGTGACACTGAATTGACTGAGAGTAGCAGCGACCTCTGTGAAACTCCAAGGATGTCCACAACCCTGCAGCTGAAAACGCATTTCAGATGCAGCTAGTGGAGTCTACATCCTGTTTTAACCAAAATACTTCACAATAGGCACCGTCCTCCCCACTGTTAATCAGTATGTAAAAAAGTCCTTGTGCTGGAGTGAAGAATACAAGTTCAGCAACTCTTGCATTTCAGAACAGAGCATTGTTTTTCAAATTATGGATCACAACCCCCTAGTGAAGTCTGTTTGGTGGTTATGACCAGCACTTTAAAAAAATAGGGCAGATTAAAACATAGCCAAGTACCTCACATGTAGCAAAGGAAGTAATATTTTTATAATAGTTCTTCCTTTACACATGTAAACATATGTAGTGGGTTGTAGCAGCAAGTGTGTTTCTTACTAGTGCAAAGCAAGTTCAAAGCCATTGTGTAGAAGACACAACTTCCTATTTGTGAGAATAGAAAGGGTGGCGCAGAATCCAGCAGCTCTGCCAGGATTCTTCCTCCCAAGGTTATTGAAAAGCATCATTCTTTCGTGGCTTAATTTGCCTGTATCTGAGCAAAACCAGGTACCTTATGTTTCTACTTGTTTTTCTCAGATGCTCAGCAGATAGGGAAGTTCTAACGAAGTGTCTCAGAAATAAACCTCTCCTGGTTGGTTCAGGGGTGGTCCTAGTCGAGGGCCCCTTTACAGAATTACAAAGCCAGTGCCTAATACATATCACACCAATTGCTTTTATTGAGGGAAGATTTAATGTCCTACAGAGACCAAGAAAAAATTATTTATGCGGGAAAAAACATGTTATGCAATTCCTAGGAAAAGGGATGGAAGTGTAGACTCCTTTAAATTTCCAGCACACTGAATGATTTAGAAATCATCTCACTTCTCTCTGGTGCCTATACCTTGAGACTCAGTTGTAGTTGGACCTGACTTCCTGACAGTGCATGATGAAGACCCCTACCCTTGGGCTACAAAGCCCCCGCGCATTTGCTGTTTATACACAGCTCTCAGCTCTCAGTAGCATGGCCTTTTGGGGCTCTGATCTTGACTTCCATGATGAATCCAGCTCTTGTCACCTGGATTTTGGTATTCATGGTTAACAGAAATAGCTGACACCCTTAGGACAAGATTTCATTATGAGCCTGTTTGAATTTACACCAGTTTTAGGAGCAGAGAAATAGATTTCACCCCAGAACATGTTTAATGTTACGTCAGAGCCCAGCTGATCTGATGCTCTTTGATTGACTTCACTGAGAGAGAGAGAGATCATGGCTTAGACCTGCTTCTACCAGTGTGGAAAGGTTGATGGCAATTTGCATGGTCTGAGGAGAGTTAAAGTAGCAGAAATAGAGTTCAAGTTCAAAGTGATTGCTCGATACAAAGGGTGCCATGATCCGCAGGCTGCTGGGTGCATTGACCACTGGTGTACGTATTCTGAGTGTCTCAGGTCATCTGAATATATTGGCAAAAGTTCTAATGCAATGCAAAAGCAGTCGGGCTGGAGGTGAGGGAACCAAACATACACACACACACACACACACACACACACACACTCAGAAACCAGCTGACCAGGAAGGATGCTGACAGAGGAAGGGGGACAGGGGTTTCCCCACTGTTTTAACACTACTTAGGCTGTTAAGAGCTTGACACACATCCACGGAAAGAAAGTACTTCTCACTGGCATTTTAAGCAAATAGATAGTTTCACAGGACATTATCACCTGGAGAGCCCAGTAATGGGTAATTGAGTAGGGGAAGGGGCTGTGCATTCCTGATTAATATTTACCGAAGTCTTCCTGTGTTTTTCCTCAAATGTTAATGACACAAGAGATGGAGACAGAGTTGAACAAAAAGGACACTGTGGATTGAAATAGGGTATTGTGCCTCCTCTCTGCTTGGCTTATGATGAATACCATTCTTTAATAGCAGACTGGTGTTCATGAAGAACTTATTAGGGAGACTTAGAGGAAGCCAGGAATGAAGGAATGCCTGACTGGCAGCGGTTAATCACCCCTTTTTAAAAGATGAACTGATCTTTCTTTTTTAAAGTAACAGTTCAGATGGATGAAGCTCTCCAACATAAATATGCAAAGCATCCGAGCAATTACAGTTGCCTGGTCCTGTTACCATTTCCGGGCATGTTTGGGAAGAAGATGACTTCCATGGCTCCCAGCAGAGTATTTTTCCAGGAGAAGTGTTGATTATTGGCACCAGCAGAATGATAATATCCTCACGCCAAAGGACAAAGTCACATTTGGTTAAAGATTTCCGCATGCTAAGCTGCTATATTCAGAGGGGAGTCACTCCAGGAAGAGTGTGTTAATGAACTTGAGCCTGCGGGGGTGTGTGTGTGGCTCTGACCCCACACCTGGAGCACATTTGGTGGCCACATGAAACACGCAAGGCTGTTTGCACTTTACCTGTTCTTCAGTGCTCCAAGCCTTTCAGGGTCCTCCACCTCCTTTACCAAGGTGCTACTGACACTCGGGGCTAGATCATTCCTGTCACAGGGCTGCCCTGGGCTGGGAGGACATTCAGCAGCCTGCCTGTCTCTGCCTTCTAGATACCGATACTCTACTTCCTCAGTGTGACGGCTAGACTGTTTCCAGACATTTCCAAATATCCTCAAGGGGAAAGGGCGTTAGCCCCTGTTGAGAGTCATGACTTAAAAGACAACTTGATGCCTCTAGGAACGCTCCATCTTTGCCATATAACCTGTGGGTCTAGGTGTCACCTTTGATCATGCGTCCAGCACCCACGGACCACGATCCCCGCGCTCTACTCGCACTTTCCAAAACACCGCAGGAGCAGCGCTCTCCCGATGGCTTTCCTGTTGCTGTTCCCTATGGGACTGTTGACTGCGACGTCCCTAGTGCCTAAAACAGGCCCTGAGAGAGTCCATCCTGTGTCTCCACCTTCCTCCCCGATTCCCCATCTACCCAGCCCTTTCTCCGTTTCGACCCCACTCCGGAGCACCCTTCTCAGAAGCCTTCAGCGATGCCACGATGGCTGAGAACTTGGATTTCATAGCTTTGCCGAGATCAGCTCCTCTTCCCCCACACACAATTTGCAGGACCCCAAGGGAGCGAGCCGTTTCATCTCCCATGTCTCAGTCTCAGTTTCCTCACCTGCAAAGTGGAGCTCGTGGGGCTACGGTGACGATTCACGAGCAAAGCGCCTGTGGCAGCGAGTGGGTCCAGTCTCTTGCGTCTCTGCCTATTCTGCAGACTCAGCTGGCGCCTCCAATTCAGTCTCTCCTGGAGCATCCTTCACTGACTCTATTTTCAAACCTAAGTCATGACACACGGTGTGACAGCCCCTAGGACAGCGAGCCGGGTTCTGAAATATGAGCAACCTGGAAACCCGGCCGAGCAGTTGTCATACCCAGACACGTCTGCATGCGTGCGTGGTCACCGCGGGGCGGGGGGGGACAGGGTCCTCTTTGTCTGTTTTCTGAGCACTGTCAGGACCCCTGTGGAATAAGGGTTGATTTGAATTCTTTTAATTTAATAAGCGAAGCACCTCTTTCTGAATCTGCAGTTCCCTTCTGACTGTAAGTCCTTCACTTAAGGAAAGCAGTTTCAACAAATGCTGATTTCTCAAAACCAGGCTCTTTACCTCCTACCAGCACAATTCAGGATAAGATTTCTTCCTCACCAGAACTTGGGGAACACTTTTTAGAACTACGTCTAAGGTCCACCGAGGGAGCTTGATTGAAATGTGGTTTTCCAGGCCTCAGCTGTGAGATACTAAGTTAGAAATTCTGGCAGTGGGACCCGGGACTCTGATTTTTAAAATGCAGCCCAACTCATATTTACACTCATTTTGAGAATAAGCAGACAAAAAGAAAAGTACAGAGACGCGTCAGTGTCACACAGAGGCTGCGTGCGCCTGAGCTTTTAGGAGGGGAGTCAAGCAGAATCATTTTCCTCTGTGCTTTCTGTCATGTTATGAATAATGTAAAGTCTGCACATGGAGGGGTTTCCTTTTCTAAATGAAAAGGTTGGATGCATATTCCACATTCCATGACTCTTAAAAATAAGCCACCCCAAGGGAGAGGACCAGATTTTCACAATCCCAGCTGGAGGGGGGCATGTGTTACACTCAAAACAAAGGGTGGTGTGGGCATCAGAAAAGTTCTCAGCATCATTTCTGAGAATCAGAGTGGATAGTGCGATTTCAGGACACGCCTTGAGGTCTCCAGGAAGATTCCATATGGCTCCGATATTCTGGTGGGGTTGGATGCATCCTTGAGCATAATCCGAAGATATGAAATAATCCATCCTCCATTTATTTCTAGATGATTAATCTCCACTCAATATCCAAGGCCTGTCTCATGCTTAATTTGAATTATCCCACAACCAGGAATCTGCATCACATCCCCAGGAGTAACGGACTCCCCAGCCCTGCATCACTGTGATTTATTTAGAAGCAAAAGCTAAGAGACTACCGGGTATCTTTTTTCTACCTCCCCAAGCCCTGATCGCCAAATATTTCGTGTCATTCATTTCTGTCCCTTTCTCTCCTGAAGTTTCTGAAGAATACACAGCTGCCTCTTCTGCCACCCTACCCCACAGCCACTTACGATTTTTCCTGGGATGCTGGAAGGATCTTTCTCCAACAGCACGACCTCAAAGTGGCTCCCTCTCCACACGACCCTGTCTCCTCTTGCCTTCTCTCTGTGCAAACATTTTCAAATCTAAACAGTCAACACCTGGCAGTGCACACACCTCCGTGCAGATCTTGGCTTTAAAGTGGACTCAGACGTTGTAACTTTCTCTTACAGCTTTTGGGGGGATTAAATGAGGCAGAACTGAAGCTCAGAGATGATCCACTGCCAGGGGCTCCTGCCTCGGGGGTGTGCCTGTCTTTCTGTCTGCTGGTCTCTGTGCCGAGGTTCCCTGTCTCCCTCGTTACCCGTTCTCCTTCTTGTCTGCACCACACCTGCACTCGCTTCCTCCTCCCTTGCCATGGGCCCGCGCTGGCTGACCCCGGGTGAACTGAACTCACTGCCCCATGTGTGCGGCGCCTCAGCCCCCTGGATGCACTGCAATCTTAGAAATAGCCTTTTGGAGCTTCCTTTCCTTTATTTTCTGTTTTGCAATAGAATTTTGCTAGCCTTTCTCCCCACGAAACAAATTTTCCTTGTGTGGGGGTCGCAGTGACCGTTGCTATTATTTTCCTGATGGTGATGGAAGTAGAAGCTCATGGGCCTAGAAATGCTCTCCTGATTGACTTTTTAGGGCTCAGAGCAATGCACCATCCTCTCCTCTGTGACGGTGCTTCTTCCTCAGATGATCCCATACATGTCACATCTCCCTGAATCTTTGTCTATCCTGGATTCTCATCTCCTGTCCTCCCATCTCACCGTTAGCCCCAGGGATCGCATCCAAGCAGCACACAAGCAGGACCTCACCCACAGGAACAGCCTGTTAGGGCTGACAGTATTTTTCAAAATAGTTTCGACATTTCCATTTTTACCCTCAAAATTTCTATTTCTTGTTTCTCTTGAAGACTCAGAGCATGCCCTATGCCAGACCTATATTTCTACATAACCATGGTCAGCCAGAGCTCAACATGGCCCTCACTTCACCAGGGCACCCCAAGATCTTAGAGTTTTCTTCACCTGTTTCTGGTAACTCCTGGTTCCTCTGCAGTGCTGCTGTTGGGCTATTCCCAGAGAAGTTATGACTTGGCAAAATCACGATAACCAAATTTGTATTTCCTGCGCCCTCCTGACCCTCATGCCCATACCCTAATTTCTCTGGTTTCTGATAAATTCCAGACCCACACTGGTCCTCACTGGCTGTTCTCACTCAGTGTGGGGCTGTGGTCCCTTTACCCTGGCAGTGTAACCCACTAAACTCACTGTTCCATCTTAGAGAAAACGTGGATCTGGAATTCTGAAAGCGAAACAACATGTTGTACATTAATACTACATGCTCGCTGGGAATCGCTGGTCTATAATAAGGATCTCATCACATAATAAACAATTTGACAAGGGACGTTATACCCAAGGAAGGCAGGCCAACCTCGACCGAGCATTTGGGACCTGAGATAACGAGTCCTAAAACAGGGCAGAAAGTCATGGAAACCGAGCCCACAGTGAATCCAACAACCATTGCTGAACAAAGTTTAGAGACAGATTAACATGAAAGAAAAACAGATGCAAGACCTAAAATAAAGCCACAGACAGAGCTCGCATGTTGGAGGTGCCACAGATACACGGATGGAGGCACAAACTTGGGGAAATGTTGATGGTTCTGGAAGAGGACGCTTGGTGCCATTTTCGTCACATTGAGTCAGATGCCAGTAGATGTCTAAATACAAACGGTGTGCACGGTTGAAGAGAAGAAATGACATGGAGAATAGGAAAGTGGATCCAAGTTGCAGTATCAGAAGCCGCTTGTCTATGGGTGATTTTCAAAATGCTCTCTATAGATCTGGTGAGGGAGGAAGGGAAGGAAGACAGAGGAGCCCATACAGGAGCTAAGGAAACAGCGAAGTATGAAGTCAGCCAGAAAAGTCAGGAAATCAAGGTAATGGTTTGATGTAAAAAGAATTGTCCAGAAGGGTTGACAGAGGAAGGATACAGTGATACAGTGTCTATCTCTATCTATGTAATATCTCTACCTAAGACAGTTGGATTTGGCCAGAATCATTCACTCAGTCAACGAACGTCTGCTAAGCGTCTTCACTTGCCAGGAACTGTGCCAGGAAAAATGACTGACATGGAGACCATTTGCATCAGGATGGGCTAAGTGCTGCTTTAGCAACAGACAACTCCCAGCTCCCCGTGGTTTAAAATAACTTAGGCTTATTTCTTACCCATGCAAGGGCCTCTGATACCTGTCATTCTCATTCTGGGGCCAAACTAAAAAAGCAACTTTACTTTGAAATGTGGAGATTGCCAGGTCAGAAAACATCAGCTCTTAAAAATTTCCTCCTGGCAGGTAAAAACAAGTCAGGTGGCTTCACCTAACTGCAAGGGTGAGGTCCAAGTACTGACTAGTTTGTACATAGTCCTGATGGCTGCCCCAGGAGCGAGTTCAAGGTAGAGTCCAAGGAGCAGGCAGCTCTGAATATTTACACTTTATTTCCCTAAGCGAAGACCAACTGATAATTTGAAAGATCCAGTGCAAAATGAAAATTCGTGGGTCAGGCTGGAGCAGGGAAATCTGTCTCTCCTTCCCTGAAGTTCCCACCCCAATCTCTGGTGGCTGAGTGACCCCTAAATAGAGTAACTGCTGCCCTTGGAGGCATTATCATCCTGGCTCAGGGTTGGACAATGGGAACCCAGTGACCACGCTTTGATGCTGCCACCAGCTTGCCCCATTGTAGATGTCACAGGGCTTCTGTCTGACCCTGACCTTCTCGATCCCCATAATCAGGCTCCCCCCAGGATCTGAGGACAATGGAAGGAGGTGGAACTCCCCCCACACACACACTTCCAGGACCCAGTGCCACTGTGGGCAGAACATGGCAACCAAACCAGGGCAGGGCTCTGAAGAAAGGCTCAGCAGGGACCTTCGGAGAGGACTGCCCAGAAGTCAAGGCTCCAGGCCCTGGCTCATGCCCCATGCTCCAAAACACATCATCCATGCAATTAAGAGTTTCCTTGAGACAGTGACCACTGAGCGCTCTCTGCTGTTAGGACCCACCTGCAGCTTTATGGTTCTAAATCCATTTCCACACCTTAGTTTTGACAAGAGGGACCTACATCCTTCCACTCTGCCGTCTCTTCTGCTTTATCTGTCCTTCCTACAGTTGACCTCCAAATCACATTCAGGTTAGGGATCGCCCTAACAGGGGAAGCACTTTTAACGCAAATCTCCATCTACGGACATGAGCTTCTTATGTGAACCTGGGAAAGGACAGGGGAAGGTGGAGACAGAAGTAAAGTCTGCAAGTCCTACAGTTTGCAAGTTGCGGGGATAAGGGAAAGCTGAACAGGTCCGCCTCTGCTTGCAGTGAGGTTGCGTGTTTGATAAGCCCTCAGATTCTCTTTCTGCTGGTGCAGGAGCCTGCAGAAGAAGTCAGATGTCAGGGAAACAGAAAGAGGTGGTCTCACTGTCCTCTCGGTGTTATATCACTCTGCAGAGAATATAGCTCACAACAGATTAACGTGCTTGACACCTACTGAGAACGCAGGAGAATGATGCTTGCTGACGTTATCAGCAATTCCTGGAGGGGAATTTTCTCACTCCTCTCCCCACTCCACTTCTCTTTTTCCAGAATTTTTTTATTTGTCCCCTTCTATACTTTTCTATCCTTTATCCCCTCGCTGTTTATCTCTCTGAAATAGTTTTACGTATCTAACCATATTAAATCCACTTATTGATTGTTCGTTTATCTCTGTTTGCCGTGTTGGATGTTTATTTATAAACCGTTCGTGTATCTGAAATTTACCTGATTGCTGCCTGTCTGTGCTGTTTGCTGGCGTGTGTCTGATGGGGCTGTGCATATGTTTGCTACACTCAGATAATAAGAGCCTCTTGGTAAATATAACGTTAGCAGCCCTAAAGAGAGGTTCGGAATAGCTAAGAGGCAGAGACAACACTGCTCTGTACTCAGAATATGCCCTAATGCCTAGGAAAAAGAAAATGTGCCCTAAGATTGACTTTGTGTATGTATTTGAACAACAACCAAACCTGGCTTTTCTTTTTTTTTGGTACCAGGGATCGAACTCACAACCTCACAGCCTGGGTTAATCCTATCCAGTCACTGTTGTCCCTAGCCTAGCTTTCTCCTCCCACCCCAAGTTGGTAAGTGTTAGCATTTGCAGAAGATGCCCCTCCATGATATCCAAATTCCACTAAAGTGCCCAGGAATGAGTGCATTTTCTGGCTCCCTCTCCCCACTGGCATGATTCAAGACAAAAGGCCCTACCCACTCCTTTGAGTTAATCACCATTGCTTGGCCCCATTTCAATCCAGACTGACTTTTCTGACACCTTATATATGTAGATCCAGACTTAGTCCCATGTGCCCATATGTGGAGCAGTCCACGAAGATGACCTCAGGTGAGTGCTCGGAAGCCGGCCTGGGCACCGGCCACACCTGCACATGTACCTGACCTTGAGCCTGTCTAGCTGTTCAGTGCTGGACACAGGTAATCTTGCTTAAACTCCGTCTATAAAACAGAAGTAATGCTAGTACCCCCAACCAGTATGTCAGAAAGAAATGAACTAATCATCACGGACTATTCAATGCACCGCAAGCATTCAAACAATATAGCAGCAGCCACCGATGTTTCTACTGTTATCTGATCAAACTGCACTTATTGGAGACACGTGTCAGTAAGTTAGAAAATCTGGGAGCAAAATGGGTATTTCTCTCTGCCAGAAATTTCAGGTGTGTTATGTTGACCTCTTTTTCCCTGCTCTAAATCTCCCCCAGATGGCCGTGTATGCCCGGGCAGCAGTGTTACCTGGAGCTCACACACAAACCTCATTGCCACAAAAGCAATTCCCCAGAGACAAGGCAGAAAAGGAAAGATGTGATTATTTGGGCTTTCTGCTTAAATTATTTTCTGCCTGGGGTATGTGTGTATTTGCCTCCAGCTAATTCAGAAGCAGAAACAATATCTAGATGCAGTAAGTAAGAGCTATCAGTGTCTCAGAACTGTGTCCAGCCCACGGATCGCAGCAGCAGGAGGGAGCTTCAGCTGGTTTGCACTGAGCTGTCTTCCTTGCATGTGAGAAATATTAATTCTCAATGGTTTATTCAGGAACAAGTATCCTTGCAGGGCCAATTCATACACGTTTTGTTGTTGACCTTACCCCGTTAGATTTCATTTATTTATTCAGCAAATAGTTAGCAAATCATTCTTTCAGGTCCTGTGCTATGCAGAGGGGATATGGGCAAAGCTTTTGTCCTCACAGACCATGACTTGGAGAAAAGAGAGGCCCCTAAATATACAATCTAATGTTAGGCACTGTTTGATGGCATCACAGATAAAATAATGCGTGGCAGAGAACTCGAAGAAGACAGGTGAGGAGGTTGGAACGTGGAAAGGGGGCAGGTGCTTAATTAGGTCACGTGACAGTTAGTTTAGCGGAATGAAGGGCAGGAGTGGGTCACATGAGAAGGGTGAGCAGGGCCTGGGGAGGGGACACAAAATCAAGAATAACGGGTTTGTGAAGCACAGAAGAAACACAAAGGAATGAATGGGTAGACACGTGGGCGGGTGAGCAGTTCAGTCCAGCAAGAAGAATCCAATCGAGTACCATTGTTATCCTCCAGCAAACACTTAGCTATGGCAAGACAGGCCCATGGAGGGACCGGCCTCCCAAACCCTCCTCCCCTCCTTTGTGCCAGCCAGCCGTGCCAGCTTTCCGGGCCTTGGGTTTCGTGCCTAGAAGATGGAGATCATGATACTTATCTTTATTGGTCCTCATCAGAATTAGAGCTTCCATGCACATCAAACTGTTACTATTAGTAAATCAAAGTGCATCGTGTCATAGTTATTTTGAAGTTATTTTGAACTGATGACAGATAAAAGGCACATAGAGAGAGAGAGAGAGACAGGTGCTGCTTCAGTACTTGGATGGATGCTTGGCTTGTCTTTTTCTTTCTTTCTTTTTAAATTTATTTTTTGCCTGTTGGAGCAGAAGGGCCCGGGAGTGCCAGGGCATCATTCTCCCGCTAAGCTACATCCCAGCCCCATGGCAAGAGATGCTCGCCAAATGACAATCTCTCCTACATAAGCCGAGGTTCCTTGTTCAGTGTGAATCTCTTCAGGAGAAGGGTATCATGGCTCCCCACAGACCTTCTTAGGGTTCCCATGTCTGCTCTCTCCTGGCTGCGGCTTTGCTCATGGCTCAGCCTCCCTAAGTTTCCTAGATCTCCCAGGCTCCTCCCTGCATGGGCGGTGCACAAGCTGCCGGCTCCACTAAACTGGAGTGGCCTCGTGGCACCTGGACCGCATAGAGGACTCTGGGTACAGTGTGAATAGCTTTTCCGTGAGCCACAGCCCCTGGGAGCAGTTTGCATGCTTCTTTCCACAGCTTTAACCCTCTCGTTCTTTTGCTCACCCCACTTTGCCTCTACTCAGTCATGTGACCAGGAATCAGATGCCACATCCCAGAGGGATCCCCTCTGCCCTCTAGAATGGGCCCATCTCTTCATAATGCGCTCACCTCGACCACCTACCCGGCTCCCTTTTCTTTCCCATCACCTTTCACGGCTACAATGTGACTCCTCTCAGGATGATCATCTGACTGAAGCCCATCTGCTCGCTGTCAGCAGGGAAGCCATTCCTTTTGTCCTGTATCATTTCTCTGCATGTCACACTGTCAGCCTCAGAGCAAGCAGTCCATGAGTGGCTGATGCTTCAAGAGGCATCTCTTCACTGTGCAAGTCCTCTAACAGATGCAGGTTAGTGACAGCACATTCTAGCAGGAGAAAGCCATCCCACAAGAAAACCAAGTGCAAGGCTCAGGATGTAGCTCTTGGTGGACACATGAGGCCCTGTCGCGTGGCTCACACTCACGCATCACGTGACTCCAAAGCCCGCATCAGCATACCTCAATAAATGTTTGTTGGGTGAATGAACTAATGGACGAATGAATAATTGTGAAGTATACATAATACAGCTATTGTCAGAAAGAGAGAGTAGAAGAAAGGAAGAGAGAGAAAAAGAGAAAAGCAAAAGAAATAAAAAGTACACACATGTACACAAACACGCAGTGGTGTCTAAAGCATCTTGACGAAGAAACAGTTTGGAGCAGCTCAGCGCTGGTGAGTGACAGTTGTCAGGCTCCTCCTGTCTCTGGCCACCCCTCCTGTCCTAGCTCTGGCCACCCCTCCCGTCCTAGCTCTGGCTTGGCTCGGTACCCACCACTGTGCGGACTGTCACTTCCCCTGCCTCAGAGCAGGAGGACAAAGTCAACTCTGATGTCGTGATCAGCCCAGCCAGGTGAGCAGCAGGCCGTTCCAGTTCTGGTTGAAAACCTGGAACTGGGGCTCTGTGGCTCGAGCAGCAGATTCACAGCCCAGGCCACAGGTCAGACCCTCAGAGCACCCAGCACGGCGTCTGAAGAGCATTTTTCAAGACTGCCGAGGGAACAGCCACTGGCAGTGCTGTACACGGTGGTGTCTCAGTCAAGCTTCTATATCAAGGGTAATGCAGGTGACCTGGCTTGCACAATAGACACTTATTTTCTCCAGTTCTGGAAGTTAGAATTCCAAAACCAAGGTGTCACAATTGTCCTGCTCTGGAGACAGTCCAGTTCCTGATTTAATGGGGGAGGAGGGAGTATCTCAGGACATTATTACAAAGGCACATAAGAGCTATCATAAGAGCTCCTCTCTCTTTGTCTAATTATTTCCCAAATGCCCCACCTTCTAATAGTACCTGTGGGGTTCCAGGTTACAATAGCTGAACTTGGAAGGGACATGACTAGGCAGCTCGTGAAACTTAATGAGAAATCTCAGTGCTAAAGCCTCTGGCTAGTGCCACCACTGTGTGCAAGAGACAGGAAGAGATGCGTCTTCCTCAGTGAGAACACCTTGGAGTTAAGTAGTCATTTGTCTATTCAACAAATAACTACCGAGCCCCCACTGTGTCAGGCACAGTTTCAGACACGGTGGCCTTGGCAGGGAAGAAGTCAGATGAAGGTCCCTGTGCCTAGGGAGCTCCTTTCTGGTGAGGGGACTCAGGCAATAGATGAGGACATTGGCTCAGCAGCCAATGACGTGTGCTACCACCCATCTAAAGTGGGGCTGTGTTGGAGAATAAAGTTGGGAGAAGAAAACAATTATAGGTTGCGTTGGGAACCAAGGGAAATGCAATGGTTCGGAGAAAAGTGCTCCCCAGAAGAGGCAGACGCAAGTATAAGGGTCCTGAGACGTCATTAAAGGCACTGGTCAGTCACTTGGGAATGTAAATTGATGAGTGGTTTTTAAAGATCCATCATCATGACAAAAAAAGCATAAACATTATCCCGGGCACTGTGGCATGTGCCTATGATCCCAGCTGTGTGGAAGAATAAGACAGGAAGATTTCAAGTTTGAAGCCGGCATGGGCAGGTTAGTTGAGACCCTGTTTCAAAAGAAAAATTGAAAAGGCTGAGGAGGTTTCACAGAGCAGAGCTCTGGGTTCAATTCCTGGTAACACAAAAAAAAAATTTAAAAAGGGATGAAAAGTGAAGGGAGGGGAAAAAGGGAGGGAGGAAAAAGAAGGAACAAAGAAGAAAAGAAGGAAAGAGAAAGGGAGAAAGAGAGAGGAAGAAAGAAAGAAAGAAAGAAAGAAAGAAAGAAAGAAAGAAAGAAAGAAAGAAAGAAAGATTTTTAACCCCCCAGGATTCCGGGTTGCTCTTTTTCTCTCCTTTCGGGCTTGCCCTGGACAAAATCAACCTATTTGTCTTGTCTTAATTCAAAGTCTTCCCAGGGTTTCCCTCCACCCACCCACCTCTCCGTGCCTAAACGGCAGCGGTGGCAGCCAGATGCCCAGTATGAGAAGGATGCATTTTCATGAGCCATGCCCCGGTCATGTGACCGCCGCGCCACGCGGAGCAGTGACAGACTCATCTCCCCCTTTATCACTCGGAGCGCTGTGGAGTTGTGCGGTAATGAATTTCGCTGTTGATCACCACTGTTTGAGTGGCGGGCTCCGAGAATTTCCTCGTGCATTCCTGGGGTGGAATAAATATCCGTATGGAAAAGCCAAGGGCCTCTGAGGGCTTCTGGGGTGCTGAGAAGTGGCTCATAGGAAGCATCGTGTCGATAGGGTGAGGCTTTGTGAGGAAGAAGTATTTGTGAGAGATTTTCTAAGAAATGAATGGATTTAAATTTTCAGGGAAGGTGGAAAGAGGAGAACAGGTTAAAATACAAAGAGGAACGAGAAGGGGAGGAGATGGAGACGAGGGAGGAACCGCCTTTGTCTTACGGTGGGCCCAACAGAAGCAGAGCCGGGGGCAGAGGTGGGCACCTCATGGTTGCGGTCGGGGAAAGGGCTGAGAGAGATTGCCCCAAATCAACTTCATCTGAGCCCTGGGCTCAGGGTCTTAAACCCCCGGGCAGCGCTCCTCCTCTAAGGCGAGCGGATGGGGTTTTGCATCCTGACATCATCAGTCATGAGCTGGGTATTTGGTGAGTCTCTTCTCCCCCCAGGTGAGAAGGCTCCTGTCGGCCTCTGAGGACAGTCTCTGGAGCACAACAGCCAGGAGCCATCAGACGGGGGGTCGTGGTGGGATTTCCCTACATTCTCCTGTCTCTCAGTTGTCTCTTCAGAAAAGTATCTGTTCCCATGAAAGAAAATACACCCGTTCCTTCATTTACTTATTGGCTGATTGATTCCCATGTGTTGATTGAGCATCTACTGCATTCCAGAGATGAACGTGATAACAACAGACAAAACACACCCATTGGATTTGTGGTTGAACTTCAGCATGTAGAGGAGAGGTATATTCAGCAATATGAGGCACAACTCAGGGAAGCCAGGCAGTGTAAGCAGGGGCCTAAGTGCTGTGGTAAGAGGGGAACTTGATTAGGATCTAGAAACACTGATGGGACAGTGGCCTGGGGCCATATTGTCCTTCCAGGAACCAGGAGCTACCTTAGGCTACCGGGCATCTGCAGCGTGGCTAAGCCGCACTGAGATACCAGGGTTCTTAAGGTGTACCGTAAAGACAAAGAACGTGAGTGGTCTCATTAACCATCGCTGGGACGGGGCTGCCACTGCCCTGGCATGGGGAGCCCTACGTTCCATTGCTAGCACCACTACCACTGCAAAACTTGTGGAAATCGTATATTCAAGTAGCAACATTTGGGGTACCTTGTGTTAAACAAAATACTGCATTAAAGTAATCATAATGCAGCTGCTAGAAAAATCAAATCGCATACGTGGCTTGCTGGGTATGTCCATCAAGCGGTGCAGGTCTCTGGTCTTCCCCAAGACATATTTCCCATCTCCAGCAACACAGATCAGCTTGCTGAGTGCATCTCTCTCTAGCTGTCGAGGGTCCTTACCGAGTAGCTTTCCACGATCAGGAGGATGTAGCCAAGGGGCTCCAAGTCCAGTACCCAGCACGTCTAATGGTTTCAGACCACTATATTTTGTTGTGTTTTAAATTAGACACCTCTAGATATGAGTTCCTCACTCCAGTACTAGGGATTGAGTCCAGGGCCTTCTCACAGAGCTCCACCTTGGCCCATTTTATTTTTTATTTTAACTCAGGCTCCCTCTAAGTCACTAAATTGTCCAGACTAAGCTCAAACTTGAGGTCCACCTCAGCCTACCACTTTGCAGGAATTACAGGCATGCACTCTCACCATCAGCTCTTGTTTTTCTTTTTTTATTTTTATTTATTTATCTTCTGTGGGTGGGGGCACATAGCCTTGCTAAGTTGCCCAGGCTCAAATTTGCAATCTTCCCACTTCAGCCACGCGAGCGACTGGATTATTCTTCATGCAGGGTCTTCCTCGGCTTACCAGCCGCTCACAAAAACATTAGCTCCTCATCCCTCACCCTTCTTTATCACTGGAGCTTGACTCAGTGATGTCTCCGTCCTCCGCAGCTAGAATTCCCATTTCCTCATTCCTCTTTCCCCTTCTCTGCACGGAAGGAGCATTAATATAAAACCATAGATTCCAAAGTGAAAAGGCAGAGGAAAATAAATGGTTTGAAGTGAGTCTCTTTTCAAGTCATTTCCCCCCTCCAACCTAGTAAAATGTCACTCCACATAGATTTCACAGCTTAGCAACAAGAGAAAGTGTGATAATCGTTCAAAATATAATTGAAAGATTTCAAAAGTTGAACTGGAAGCATTTTTGTCAGAGTTTATTGCAACTATTTTGTTTCTTTGAAAAAAAAAGTTTATGAAAGTTCTGTGACAAGAAGATAAATTATGGAGCCGTAAAAATGGGGGAATAAATGGATCTTGGAGTCTGACAAACAGGGCAATGACGAGAACATGTAATTTTAGAACACAAAAAAGGTAACTAAATTTGAAAAATTACATTAGTGTATCATTTTCTGTATATGAGCCATTAGAGGGAAAAAGTGGAAATTACACCCTGTAACAAAGTAAAAATGTTTTCAGTGTTTAAAGGTAATTTTGTAATACTGCTACTATTACTTAAACTCTTACCTCTTATAAAAATCCAAAGACAGGACCCCTGGTGATGCTACCTGTGTCTTAGGCAAAGAGCAACAATTTGAATTCCATTCAAATGCATTTGTATTTTGCCAAGTGCTATCAGGCTCTGAGTTGCATAATTTGCCGTGGAAGTGAAATAGATACTTCTCCTCTGCACCATTTATCACTCTCCTGTGGGCTTCATTACTGACAATCAAATCACAGAAGATCTACAAAATTGTCATGATGCACTTATTTTCGCTTGATATTCGATACAAATAGTTCTTCTTCACAAATGACTTCTCCTACCCGCCACAACACTTTTGCTGTCTTTTCGGAATCTTACTAAAGTTCCACTGATAGACTTTTCTCCCCCAGCAGATATGTAGGACTTCTTGGGAAACAAATATGTCTATTTAGGGAAAAATTAAAAATACTTCAGACACAAAAAGTCAGCATTGTTTGCAAGTAACTCTGTAATGGTTATTCCCTAGATGTGTGTGTAGGTGTGTGTGTGCATATGTGTGTGTGCTTGTGAAAATGATGCATTCTGTCTCATGTTACTTTCTTTTGAAAACCATGTACATCCCATTCCTGAATCGTGTTAAGGAGTAAATTTAGGATTAAAACATCTACTGACCAAAATCTACTCCAGAAAATAAATGAAGTGTTGGACCAGAAATAGGTGGTACTTGCATAGCTTTTGCTTTTCTGCTTTTGAAAACATCATGAGTACAAGGAAGTTTTACAGATTTAGGAACAAGAATAATGGCAGCATGTAGTTGGTTCTATGCCTCTTATCAGCAAGTCATAGGGAGTAGTGGGGACCGTGGTGAACCCTGACCCTAGAGAGGACAACTGTCACCAGCCCCCATGAGGCTTTGCCCTGCAGGATGCTAATTTTTTTCCCCTTTATGTCTTATAAGAGCAGCCCCAAAATCTGCCATTTTTTAATCTTTATAAGTTGGTAATATTAAATGTATAAACGCCAACCCAGTTGGACAAAGCACACATCCTGGTCAGATAGAACCTGAAGACTCCCAGGGGACAGCTTCTCAGGAGAGGGTCCTCTCTAAGTGTCTGGGGAGCTGGGGTCACCATGGAGGACAATGGAGTTGGTCCTGACTTTCGTTGTCTCTCTTCTTTCCCTCCTGGCACATGGTCCATTGGAGGCAAGGTCATCCATGGGTAGATGGTGCCACAGCTGTCACTTACTCTTGCCAAAAAACCTCCTCCACCCTTCTGACTGAGGTGAGTGGTATTTGGACCTTAAAAGTAGACATTTCCCTCATCTCCAGTCACCACCAAGGCATTGTCAGTGACTGAGAATGAATATAAGGACAAGTCAAAGACCATCACTTTTATTTTCTGGATATAAAGTTCATTTCTACTTTCAGAAAACTGGACAGAACACCTTAACACCTAGCTATTATGGACTCTCCTTCTTCTAAAGTAGAGCCAGGGTCCAAGGAAAATGCCACCCCAAGGGGTCTGCTCTTTGGAACAAGTCATACTCCCATGGGTTACTGTGACACCTCTGTCTACCAGTCTTGCTATCCTCAAAGGCTCCTGGGCCATGGGTTCATTCCACAAGGCAACTTCTGTGAATAAACATTATCCGTATCGTCTATCTATTGACATTGGAAAGTACTGCATAACAAATATTCCCAAGCTTCACTGAGATAAACAAGCACATTTATATAGCTCATCAGTCTGTGAGGGTCCAGCTGATTTGTGCTGGGCTGGACTCAGTCTCTTTCAGAAATCTGTGGCTTCCAGATGGGCTGATCTGGGCAGGGCTCAATGACATGCATGGGGACCAGTCAGCTGTGGGCTGAGCTAAGACAGTCTCACATGGGGGGAGGGGACAAGTTGGCCCCATGTGACATGTTTCTCCTCATGTATCAGACTAACAGAAGCATTTTTTTTCATACAGCAATGGCAGGGGGTTGGGACGTGCAGTCAGACAGATGTTTTTCAGATTTCTGATTACGTTACATTTGCTGACATCCCAGCTGACAATAGGCCACATGCCAAACCCAGCGACCGGGGAAGAAGATGCCACATAACCAGCAGGCATCGGGGTTAGATGAAGAGCAAGCTAGG
The DNA here is from genome assembly GCA_004027455.1 of Hydrochoerus hydrochaeris. Lineage (NCBI taxonomy): Eukaryota > Metazoa > Chordata > Mammalia > Rodentia > Hydrochaeridae > Hydrochoerus > Hydrochoerus hydrochaeris. The sequence continues at coordinate 169,169 of PVLA01002463.1, forward strand.
GACCCATGTTACCAATGCCACCCCATTTCCAGAATCATGGAACCAAAGCTCAGAGGAATGAAGAAATCTGTGTAGGATTTGAGCCTCAAACAGAGGGAAAGGGGCTGAGTTTTGAACTTGGCCTTTCCTGACCCCAAAGCTATACTTAGAACTGTCCGATTCTCCCATCTTCACATTTCAAAGGAGTTTCTAAAAGGATTCTCCATGTTAAGACAGCGTCTCCCAGGTCAAATGGAGTGTTGAGTAATTGCCTGCTTAATATGGTTGCTAGAGGAAGCAAACTCCAAGCCAAAACACTCTAATTTCCCCTGAACATATGTAATCATCTTAATTTTCTCTTTGCCTCTGTTGACAGAGCTTGGGGAAGACAACTCCTTTACAGCGTCAGCCAGCGTTTCTCTGGGTGACACCACAGAGGAACAGGGCTGCTGTCCTTTGTTTCCCACATCCACAAAGTGACCGCTGCCCCTGTCCCTTCCCCCTGCCTGGAGGGGGGGTTCTCTGGATGAGTTTGAACTCTGAGCTTCAAACTTGCAATCAGGCGCCTGTGTTTTGCGTGATTTGTCACCCGGGGTTGGTCCCAATTACTTCCATCCGTTGGGGTCTCAATGCTCCCCATAAAGGAAGAGCTGCTGACGTGGGGCTGCTGCTCTGGACAGGGCAGGGGGATCACTGAATGGGGTCCCTGGGCTGCAGAGAGCAGCATTATCCTAATGCGAGAGGCAACAGAGCGCATGTTCAAGGAACTAAACACAAACCCAGCCTCAGGATTTGTTCCTTCTGCGGGTCAGTTGCCCCCTGGCTTCTTGCAGGGTTACCCCTTGGGAATATGATGAGGCCCTAATTCAGTGCAAATCATAATCAGCATAACAAGAGTAACAGCCACAAGCAACGTTTCCCCAATCTTTATTACAGGCCAGGAGCTATGCTGAACTCTTTCTGTGCATTTCAGCTCCGGGAACATCCTCAGTGCTGGTGACCTTACCTGCCCACCTACAGCTCCAGACACGGAAGGTCTGGGTGACTTCTTTTTCGGGGGTCGTGTTTGCAGGCAGTGGCAGGCACAGGCAGGGAGCCGGTTTCCCACTTGATAGCTAAGAGGAGGCTCGGCGCTCGTTGCCTGGAAAGGGCCCCGTGGCAGATATCTCAGGCTCTGTGAGCCGCACTGTCTCTGTGGAACCTGCTGAGCCCTGCCTGTGGTTGTGGAGAGAAAGCAGCTATAGAGAATATGTTAACACATGGGCGTGGCCGTGTGCCAATAAAACTTTATTATCCGAGGCAGGCGGTCAGCTCAGGCTGGCCTTGCTATGCTGTCCTTTCCAAGCCGTAGCCTTTTGGGCAATGTACCCGATCTCTCTTTTATCTTGGTTTCATCCTCTAAAGAGTGAGGCTGATAAATAAGCATATTATTTTACGTGATAGTGTTATTTGGGGGATAGATGAACATGGCATGGGGAGCGTGTGTTTCTGTCATTACAGAGTGTTACTGCGGAGTAACAGAAAGCTGTGAAAGGCAGGGCTGTAGGGCTCTGTCCCGGTCCATGCCAGCTCTCCTTGCCTGTCAACTCGGGGCACCATGGATTAGGGTTGGAGTTGTGACAGCAGTAGGAGCAAAGGCTTCCTGCACCTTGCAATCACAGAGCACTCGCCCTTGAGTATATGAACAAGAAATTAGGAGCTGCATGGTCCCCCGACTTGATGCGCTACACAGAAAAAGATGATCATTGGAACAAAGCCGATGAGAAACAGTAGAAACCTGATATCACTGACCTCCTCCTCCAAAAAAAAAGCTATTGTCACAGACAGAGATGCTGAATATGTGTAGATTTGGAGAGAAATATATTTGTTAGTGAAATGGAGCTTACTGGAGAGTGAGTAAAGGTGAATTATTTGTCAGACGACTGGAGGAGGTTTATGCAATATAGCATTATTGAGCGGGGCTATTAACAGAGTGAATTGCTATTGTGACATGCCATTAAATTGTTTTTAGTGTCCACAAAGGTATCATTCAGGAGCTGGCAGGGTTAGTAACAGAGTTGTATTTTTGGTGGACAGCAGTAGATCTTGAAACAAAATAGCATATTTTACAGAAAAGTAAAATATGGCCAAAGCCCAAAGTCTGCAGGCCAGAGTCAGGGCTTGTCATTTGCAGCTGCTTGACAGCACCCCGAGAATCTGAGTAAGACTCGCCGAACCTCACTGTACAGGCAGTTAGGCTGACACCTCGCGATCCATCAGGAAAGGAACGGACAGAAAGGAGCTGCAGAGAGAAGCCTAAAGCTGGCTCTTTCAGGGACATTCTGTCTTGTTCATGAATAAATCTCCAACATTTAGCAGAGAAATTGGTTCAATGATTATTTGCTGAAGAAAGAAAAAATTTTTTTTTGAAAAACAGAAGCAAAAGGGAGAAAGAAAGCATCAGAGTACAGAAAAAGAAGGAGAATGAATTATCCAATTGAAGTACTGGTGGTTCAGATGCATATAGATGTGTGTGTATGAAGAGCTAGGCATTCACTTTTCTTTATTTTTGAACAGATATTTTGGAGTGCCTGGTAAGAGTCAGGAACTATGCTAGGTCTTAAAAATATATGTTCAATGAGACAGAAAAGGACCCCAGATTCCAAACATCCCTTTTAGATGACTTGTATTCAAGTGAGGAATTCAGAGACAAAACAAGTAACCAAATATACTTATTGCAAGAGAGTGCTAAGTGTTATAAAGAAAAACAAAAGATGGGTGTACCGTACTGAGATAGCTTTTATTTAGAAAGAAAGGGCTGCTTTGGGGCTGAGGCTTTCTTGATGGCCAGGAGCCAACCATGGGAAGCTTAGAGAAGAGGGGTATCTTTATGCCAGGGCACTGATCAGGTCTCTCCACATGATCGCTCTGACATGCACTATTTCTAACAACTTGACAGATGATGGTGAAGAAGGTGACACTTAGAGGCAGAATGACCTGCACACGGTCAGGTCCCAGAGCTGGGAGGTGGAGGCCCAGTGTAGACAGCACCGGGCTGGTGGCTGGTCTCAAGAGTGGAGCCAGCCCCCTGGGTCACCTCCAGACAAAGGAAGCGCCCTTATTCCACACTAATTAAGGGAAGAAGCTTTATACCAACATCTCTGCTCTGCTGTTTGGTAAATAAGTGTTATTTCAGTGCCAACCTGTGATTTTCTAGCTGGTCACCTGGCTTGAGTTCTGAAAAGCCTTGCTAACTCAGATAGTGGATTTTATCCCACATGTCATTTGTAAATGATACTGCAGAAAACATTTAGCTTTCTTATGTGGAGAAAGTACTGAGTCATCTCTTAATGGAGCTTAATATGGGCCAAGGAACGTTGATGGCGAGAAATATTTCAATATCAACCAGATACCTTCTACTCCATTTCTGCCTTGATGTGCTAATTTTCTTATTTTTGTTCATTTTCTTGTTCACACCTCCTTTGGCAGAGCCGTTGAACTTGGTATTTGTCTTTCTTTGCTTTGTTTATATTTTAAGGCAATAGATTACTGTAAAACATTAGTATTTGCAAGAAAGGTAGATAATTTCAATCCATTACCAAAGCAAAGCAGTATAAACTGCCAAGTATATTATTATGACTATTACTGTAATATTTTGAATATCAAACTATTAATATACCTATATGTCAATAGCCAGTTTTGGGCAGCTGAAGAATAAGCATGAACAATTTCATACATTAGAGGAGAAAGTCCAAATGATTTTCATAGTGCGCCAAAGGCCTTTAAAGTAAGTATGTCAGGACCCATGACAACATAGGAGCTTAATTTCTAGGAACTTAGTAGAAAGATCTCTCTGCACTAAGATAGCTAGTTGCTAGCTAGCTAGCTAGCTAGATACTGCATTTACATATTATGATGATTGTTACTACCTTAACATTCAATGCTAGGAACTTAAATATATGTAAATGCAAGAAGTGATGATATGTACTACATACATTATATATATGATATAGTACATACACTATATTGTGCATTTATACCCTTGACATGTTGTATATGCAAAAAATTATATCCAGTGAAGTGTTTCTAAAATAGTGAAAAATTAGAACTATCATGTTCAATAATAAGAAGCTGGTCTTTTTTGTAAAAATCACAATGAATTCCTACCCATCATTCAAAATCCATGCTCATGGAAAGCAGGGAAACAAAAAGGAATTCACAAAATACAATATAATATGCAGTAGTCTATGACATACCTGCCCACTTCTAGCTATAACCTTTTTTTATATACCTGCAATTGAACTCATGACCTCATGCTTACCAAGCAGGTACTTGTGCCACTGAGCTAAACCCCTGGCCTTTCTAGCTGGGGATTTAACTCAGTGGCATAAGTGCCTGCCTGGCGAGGGCAAGGTTGTGAGTTCAACCCCTAGTACCAAAAAAAAATTTTCTATGAAAAGAGCTAGCTGCAGAGAGGTACAGGGACACAGATGACATCATGTGAGGGTGTTACTCTATTGCTATGATGTGATTCATCAGAGCCAATTGTCTTTTTTACCTTTTTATATCACTTCTGGATTTTGTACCTGGTGCAGGATTGTTATAATCAGGAAATACACACACACACACACACACACACACACACCTGCACACATGTGCATGGTCCATGCAGAGTGACTGAAGTCAGCGCTTAAAATGTGAGTTTCCCACTACCTGCCCAGTGCACTCCGCCTTGTGCTGTCACCTTTGAGGACAGAACTCTCTGCCACTCCTTCAGAGCCCTCCCCATGGCCAGCTCTGGCTCCTGCATCCTCCCGCGCGGGTTATGGTTTGCAGCACAAACCCATGACCTGGTTCGTGGGGTTCTATGTTGCATCACCAGCCCTGCGGGGACAGTTTCAGGGGAGCTCTGTGCCTCTCGCATTCACTTCCTTCTTGGGAGGGTGCGACTCCAGGGTTCTTGCAGAGGGATAGTTTTGTTTCCTGCTAGTGCATATCAGAAGAAGGGCAGAAGTAGCCCAAAGAAACAACAAGAAAGAGCTTGGTTCTGAGCGGTTGAGAACAGCGTCATATGTGTGTACACACCGTACAGACTGTCGGTTTGCGCACACTGGATGCTGAGAATTCAAATGCGCAGAAGACTGGAGAAGCCGTGATATATTTGTAGAGCTCAGCGGGGTTAGAAGAAGCAAAAATGGGTGCAGGGACAACTGACAGCCAAACTCCAAGGTCACTTTTCTTTGGTTTCCTTTGGAACTAACAGGGTTGACCGATTCTTGAAGGATTCGCATGATGGCAGGCAGTATTTGAGTGGAGATTTCAGGTGCTGGGCGCAGACTGACCTCATGAGAAGCCAGGGGCCTATCTTCCCCATTTGATTACATCTGGCGTTCTGCAACCAGATACCCGAGTTCTAATCCCAATTAGCCCTGGGATTTTGGCAACTCAGAGTCTCTGAGCCTCTCCTTCTGCCTATGACAAATCGATAGAATGCAGTTTTCTCCTGCAAAATCAGTAATGTCACAAACTAAGCACCTGACACACCAATGATGCTTCCCACCGGTGGGTAATTCCTTCCATTTATGGGTCTTCCAAAAGGGAAGGGGAGGGAAAAAAAAGATAACAAAGTGGATTCGATGGTTTAGGATCACATTCAGTGGAGACCACGCAGTCATTCGAGGTTGCTACAGGTTTTGCCTTTTTTGTGAGACACAAGAAAGTCACCAGGACATCTGTGCAGGCATGTCTGTGCTCCTCTCCATATTAGATTACATGTTTTGGGACAATAAATCAGTGAGAGAAAAGTAATAAATAATGCATGCTGACAATGCGATCATGTTTATTAAGAAGCAAGAGCCTTGTCATCTTCATTTTCTTCTTCAGTGACTCTCTCCTCTGAGGGTTTGCTCTGCAGGGACTCCTGGCAATTTAGCTAGAGGCCATTCTCTAATTCTTGTTTGCAAAAATACCTGCTTTGCAAAAATAAGTTAAAAGCCGAACACCAGGCCCTCTGATGAGTCTGCCATCAAATCCAACCCGTCATTAGAGATGGCATCTGGATTGGGAAGTTGGGAGGGAAGGAAAGGCCGAGCCTCGCTTCTGCTGCCTGGTTTGTGTTTCCCATGCTCTGTGTCTCTGCACCAGCCTTTCCACAGTGAGTTTGCAAGGAGTTTCCTCAGGCATCCAGAATTTGAAGCAGAAGAGGCAAAGAAGCAGAGCTAACCCTCCTTTTTTTGTAGAAATTTGCAGCTGCTAAAAGAATATGTTGTTAGTTATTCATGACATCCCAGAACTTTAATTGGAGTGACATTTTAATCTGATAGTCTTCACCCATGAGAGAGAGAGAGAGAGAGAGAGAGAGAGAGAGAGAGAGAGAGAGGGCCTTCTATATTCCAAGGACTTTGCTCTGAAAAAGTGGTGAGAAGTCCAGATGGAGCGAGGGAAAGCTCAGCTTAGAAACCAAAGATGGAGGCAGAGTGGAGGGAAAAGTCAGCAAAAGAAAACGAGAAAGGAGGAGAGGAAACAAAGAATGGGCTTGGAGGTGGGAGCTGGCAGCAGGCTGGCTGGACGGTGAGATCCCCTTGATGGGTCCCCAGCTCTGGCTTCTCCCCGCTTTCCCACACTGCCATGACAAATGGGACCCAGTCCTCCCACGCCTCCCAACTTGGTGTGTGGGCTTCTAAAGGTCTCGCTGTCTCTGTCCTGGGTTCTGAGAAAAGTCCCCACCTTTTCCAGATGTTGCTGACTGAAGATTTCAGTCAAGCATAAATGCGTCGTCTCCAAACACCCCACACCCCTGCTCCTTGACCCAAAAGTGTCCCCTCATTCTTTCCGCCCTGGTTCATCTTGGTTACCCTCAGATCAGGAGCTGGCCTCCCAAACTCCAACCCTAGGAAGCTCCCGCAGGCCTCCCTGCCCTGTCTCCTCCTCCCCTCCCTAAAGCCACCGCCTCATTCCAAGACCCGCCTCGTCCCCCTTACAGGGTGTGTCCGGGGATGCTGTGTGCTGGAGGCTTGGGCCCATCACACTGTAAAAGCGCTCACTAACTAGCCAAGGACCACAAGGCAGGACCAGGTATAACAGTGTGTCCTCGAGTGCAGTGCTGCTCTGGGTCTTGTGTGCACTCGAGTGACCTCTGAGAGCCACGCGAGCTTGATTTCTGTTTCCTTCCTTCTCTCCTTGCCATCTTTGCCCTCTTACTCTCCACCACTCATTTTCTAGCTTGTCCTTGGGAATCTCTTCCCTGCCCCTTTCCCTTCCTTCCATTCTCTCTTTGCTAGTATTATGTTACAGAAGCAATCTTTAGAACATGGAATCTTTGGAACATTATTCAATACACCGCTCTCCTAGCTCCCTTTTCCCCTCCAGGGACCACATCCAGCCCCGGAATTCCTCAGCAGGCACCCTTTGGAGCCCCTAGTTCCCCCTCTGCTCACCCTCTTCCCACGGCTTCCCTGCCTGCTCTTCTGACCACCGCTGCCATTGCCTGTATCACTTCTTGACTCGGTCCCTTTGCCCCAAGTCTCTGACCAGCTGCTCCCTTGTCTTTGATGCGCCCCCCTTTCCTGTAATTGATCCCCTCTTTCCCATAGCTGCATAGCCAGCGGTAAGGGTAACAATGTCCCTAGTCTGCCTCAGTGCCCGCTGTGGTCATCCACTTGGTAGGCTCGGTCGCTCTGGCCCCAGGGCAGGACGCAGACAATCCAGCCAGAAAGTGCGGCACTGACTGCTAGGGAGGAAAAGCGGGCCACCCAAGCCAGGGCAGCGAATCAGTCACATCCCGAACAGGCGGCTCTAATGTGCCAGTCTCTGGGGTTAAAGTCTGTGTTTCTACATTTTTATTTACATTTATTTCTAGGTATGCTCAGCACCCTCAAGGAAAACTAATAAACACCAAGTGCGCACCTCCCTAGCCCAGTAACACATCCCATCATGCTGACAAACTCAGTATTTGGAAACCCTGAGCTCACTGCGCAGCCTCTGTGTGGTAAAGGCTGTGATATCCCCTGTCCCAGTGTCCCCCCATTCTGGGGCATGTGTGTCCAGGAGCACCGGGGCCGCGTGGCCTGAGCCATGGGCTAACGGAATGAGCAGATGCGAATGCTTTGTGTTCACAGGCTGCTTTCCCAGTGTGCCATCCTTGCATTCTCTGATAGATGTGTTTTCTGTCTTTCTTCAACAAATAGGCCACGTATTCCACGGGCGAGGCCTCCATACCAGCTGCAGGCCCAGACACCTCGGACAGTGCTTGGGAGACTCAAGGTTTACTCAATCATCCCCCCTGCCAAGCCCGTCTGCTCACCCCTAAGGTGGACCTGGCCGTGGCCAGGGCGGTCTCTGGTGAGCTCTGCAATCATGCAGCACCCAGTGCTCCAAAGCCCCAGCACACTCAGGACAAAGGGACTGCTCCACCAGCACCTCCAGCCGGGAAACAGGGCAATGCTTCTATCTTCTTAAAGACTGTCCGCAGAGAGGCTGGTTGTATTTGTCATTGAATGTGAACAATACTTTTGCAATATTAAATGGAAAGTTTTTTGTTTGGTTGGGGTTTTGGGGGGTTGGTTTTTGGGGTTTTGGTTTTGTTTTGTTTTGTTGTTTTGTACCAGAAATCGAACTCAGGACCTCACACTTGCCAGGCAGGAACACTGTGCCACTGAGCTATGTCCCTGAGCCACTGAGCTATGTCCCCAGCCCTAAATGGAAAGTTTTTATAACAAAGCAAATCATTACTTTTCCTGACCCTGTAGAGACTGTAGTATGTATTTAACTTACAGCATTTTAACTTTCTTTTCTCCCTGCTTACAACACGACATAGAGAGAGCTGGGTGCTGGGAAAGGGGAGAGCGTGTGCCTTTCGGCATCCTTACCCGCCTCTGTTTTCTGAGGGAGATGCAGCCTCTAGATTACTCAGCGACTAGCTTTGCCCACGAAACAGGGTAGCAATTGCCTCTAGAGCTGCGCAGCCCCGTAGCTGCATGTGGCTCTGCGTCTGTACACATGTCCATGTACATGTAGTCTACACTCATGTGATCATAATTCACACGCTGCTGTCATATTTTGTGGGTCACTTTCTCCTTTTGGGGGCACGAACTAAGGATGGTACCCAGGTCTTTGCTCATGCCAGGCAAGTTCTCTGCACTGACCTACACCCTCCTGTCCACTGCCTCATTTCATGCTGGCCTCTTCATTCCTGGCCCGTCCTACACACCCACTGCGACTTCCCTATCTGACCTGAGCTGTAACCCAAGTCCATAGCAAAAATGGAAAGAACCCTATACACTCTATGCAGTGCTCACAGCGTAGTTGTGATATTTACATTCTCTCTCCCCTGTCTGTCTGTCTGTCTCTGTCTCTGTCTCTCTCCCTCTCTCCCTCTCTCTCCTCATTTTGACACTAGTTTTAAATTTTTTTGGTCTTTGTATGTGAACACGCCATACATCTTCCAAGAATAAAACCTTGGAATTTGTCTTTGGTTGCTCCTTATTTTTAAAATCATCATGCAGTATAATTGACATTTTCTTGTGATGTACGAGTCTATGAATTTTATTCCCTGTATGTAAGTTTGCATTATAACCATCACAACCTGAAGAAAAAACAGTCCTGACATCCCCAAACCCCTCCCTGATAACCCCGTGTTCCCCCCACCCCAGCTCCTCCTCCTCCACAGCAGCCTGTTCTCCTTCACTGTGGTTTTGTCTTCTTGCTAATACCTACAGCCCTGCAGGAATCGCTTTCCCAACAGGCTTCTTCTTGCAGCACAGTGGCCTGTGATCCCTCTGCAGGGCTGAAAAGGGTCCCAATGTCCTGCAGAAGAGTTTGCTGACACACTCCCCAAGAGAGAAGGTCTCACCATGCTGTGGTTAAAGGTATTTGTTTTAGGATTCCATTTCCAGTGCTTTTGCTTTAGGTGGGGGTTTTATATTCATGCACGAATTTACTAAATTTAAAAAATCAAGAACACCAAGGGGGATGAGAGCGCTGCCCCTTGGGGAAAGTGTTAGTCTGTGTCTGTTATGGGACTAGAAACAGCTCCTTCCCCACCAGGCGTGGCAACTTCCCCTATGCCAGGTGCTCTGAGCGCTCCACATCTGGGATCTCATTAACTCTCCCCAGATGCTCCGGGCGCTGTCACCCTGTGTGACACCCAACTAGGTGGCTACACCGTGGTCCCCAAAGCCACCAGCCATCCTGCCCTCCCTCCAAACCCTGGAAGTCTCAGCACCTTGTACTTCTCCAGACTCCCACTGGAGCAGCAAATCTTTTTCTTCCATAGTTGAGGCAAACTCTGCATGAGACTTTTTTTCATTCTTTAAGTGAGGCGAATTGCTTTAAATGCCAGAGAGCAGCATCATGTTACTCCAGCCCTTCAAAAACATCCACTGCAGAAGAAAGAACGGGGAAGAGCTGTTGGGATTTTTTCCCCCTTTATTTTACTTTCTACCTGATTAAAATGACTATTAGGATTATTTTCTTCTTCTTTTATGCTAAGTGAAGACGGTCAGATCTTATGTCAAGAAGCAAAAGGAAAGAGAGAAAGAGCAGGTGCCTGGGCTCAGGGCCTAGCACAGTGATGACTGTTCTCCAGGTGAGGGGGGCGGGGGTCTCCCCTCAGGGCCTGCCCAGCACCCACTGTGTGGGCGGACAGAGCTTGGGGTTCTAAGAAATTATAATCCATGAAATGAAACCCGTGATCTACATCCTTCCCCACTAAAGTTGTGCCCTGGTAATTATTCACTTGCCTTTGTCATGGATAATAGCAATTCCATAGCTAGAAATCAAAGGATTTGATTTACAAAATACAGACAACTCCACTAGGAGGAATTTTCCTTCCACTAGGTACCTAGCATCTACAGCTGGGCAGCCAAATGGGTACTGCGTTGTTTCTGTTTTCTTTTCCTTTTTTTTTTTTCCACCCTAAACATTATATTCCAAGTAAATAGTTTCCCCCAGGAAGGATCTTGCTGGCTGTGTCACCAGCAATCCAGCCCCTGGAGCTTACATAACTATGTGTTATGCATTGGGGAGCCCAGGATCCCTGCTTCTGTGAATGACTGATAAAAACGGAATCACCCTGTAAGTAGCTGTCAGGAACTGCCCCTCCATTAGGAGCCACTTCTGTGACTGCCATCATCTTGCCTCCCTCAGCTCATCTGCTGTTAGATCTTGTTTGCTTTCCTCTGAAATAGCTCTCAAATGGGTCCCAAGCTCCCTCTACCCCACCCCTGCTGCTGTGTCCTGCCCTGTGTCACCCTTCAAGCGGCATGAATATTTTCAGTGCACCCCCCAACTCTCCTCCTTGCTCCCCAGGTCTCTGCACAGTCCTGCTCTGAGGCAAGCACACATTTCCTAAAATACTGCAGATTCTGGGGTTCAGAACAATCTTCCCAGAAGTGTAGCATGTGAGATGATTTGAAGGGTGTACTAATAATGACATAGCATTTGAATAGTTAATGTTACTTATTTTGAGAGTTCGTTTTAAAAACACACATGCTAAAGCATATTTTGGAGGGAGCTGCTTAAAAAACCAAGTCCCTCCGTCAGTAGCTGGCTATAGCAAACACTGAGGAGTTGACATGCAAATGACTCAAAGCTGCAACACAACGGAAGAGGTACGGAGTCCAACCCTGACTCCATCGCTGGAGATGCTTCACACGTTTGTTCCCCCAAAAATAGCACATGCAGCCTTTGTTCCTGCCTGTGCCCTGCCATGCAGCTAGAACTTCCCCTTGACCTGAGTTACTTCAAACACTGGTTTTTCCAAAGCACAAAGTGTTCCCATATTTGTGCACTTCCTTTACCCAATGCACGATGTATTGTTTCCCTCATCTGTATTGCATTTTCCTGTCTAGTAGGCTTCTACACATCCTTCAAAACCTCGTCCCCATGTGCCAGTCTCTGTGACTCTAAATGCCTTGGGTGGAATCTGCCACCTGTCTCCTCACTAATCCTAAACCTCACAGAGCTGAGCCACCATCCAGCAGGGCCACACTGCAAAGAAAGGGGTGCAAGTGAGCAAATGAGCATTGGCCGAGCAGCTAAGGCAGATCCCTTCTCACATGGGAGCGTGTCTGATGCTCCCCGCTCCCTGCTGAGCAGACCCCAGAAAGTTGTTCTGGTTCCCAGTGTGTTGCTCAGTGTGTCTCTTCTTCTCCAAATGACTCAGACACTCACCCTCCCACAGTGATGACAGGGCAGCGCAGGGGCCTTCTCATGCACTCCTGAGACTTGCGGGACCTTGTTCTCTACTCTCCTGCCCACCAGACCCTGGGTCCCACAGAGGGGAGAGAAAGACCATAGGTTCCTGGCTCCACCACCTGCAGGCACTGGGTGTGGCTTGTGGCAGGCACTCCCCAGCTCCTGAAGAGATGGTTTCCCGCTGCTCCACCAAGTTCTTACAGCTTTTCCTTGAGGACAGAGTCTGAGCGAGGCAGGATGGAGAATCCAGTTTACCTGCTTCAGGAAAGGCTGCCAAGACAAAGGCCTTGACTTGGCCAAATCTTCCCCTCTGCTTACCCTGCCCTCCAGAGACACCAGGGCCAGCCTGGAGGACCTTTTCCATTTCCTAAATTCACACTGTCCCCCCAGGACAAGTCAGTCTAATTCAGCGCAGCCAACCAGCATGTGACTTGCAGTTGATAGAGACCAAAAGTGCCATAATTTTAGTGTCACATAAAGGGCTCAGCAGAACGATCCATGCATGGCTAGGACTCAAAGGTACTATTATAATTTAGAATAATATATCACCATGGTGTTTTATATTCCTGGAGACAATAAATGCCATGCACAAGCTTGGTCTCTTTTTCTGGTTCCTTTTACAATTTTACACCCCACCCTTAGTCCACAGAATTACTTACTGGAACCCACACTGAACTGCACCCGTTGGGTGGAGGTACCCACAGTAGCTTTCACAAATGCTTCTCAGTGTTTGATCCTTGAAGGGCCCTTGCAGTGGAAATGTTCTACTCATACCCTTTTCATTTTCACTCAAGCACGTCCTTTTATTGAGCTGTAATTTAACCTACCTGGACGTTAGGGTTCCTGGTCACCCATTCATTCACCCATTTGTTCATTCAGTGACTATGCACCCAGCACTCACCCTGCTCAGGTGCTATTCTTGGCTTTGGAGCACAGTATCCGACATGACAGCACCAGCTCTTGTGTCACAAAGGGCTCTATCAAGGGGGTAGACAGAGAGACACCACAGAAAAGCAAAGGGAGTGCATGGTGGAAAAGTGAATACAGTGGTCCCTCAGCATCTCCAGAGACGGCTTCCAGAACTTTCCTTAGATACCAAAATCATGGACACCCAAGTACCTATCATAATAAGGCCTAGTGTTTGCATAACCTACATAGTCACCCTATATGCTTTAAACCATAGCTAGATTATTTATAACCCTAACAGTGTAAATGCTGGGTCAGCTATTGTTGTACTGCAGTGTTTAGAGACAATGCCAAGGGAAAACGCCACACATGTTCAGTAACAGATGTGACTTTTAAAAGTAATTGTTAGCCACAATTGTTGAATCCAAAGATGCTGAACCCACTGGCAGAGAGGGCTAACTGTGGATCAGTATTGATATAACATATGATGTACTGTGGTTTAATTATATAACAACACAAAAGATAAACTGAAAGTCAAGTATGTCTTGACCTCAATCACACAGTCAGTGACTTCCTAGTTTATTTCCTGGTTCAGACCACCCCACCCTAGCTACATTTCCTGGGCCAGCCAGACACCAACCTGCCCTGTCCTATCTTCTGACCCAAATGAGTTTCCTTTTGACCATGTTGACTTCCAGTACAACCACTGCTTAGCCGTCACCAGCCTCCTGCTGTGGATGGCTCTGATCTGTGTGGAGATAGGTTGGAGGGAAAAGCATGCTGGGAGACTCAGCCTGGGAAGCAGGATGGGGTGGGAGAGAGAAAGGACCCATAGGCTCCCAGGATCTCTCCCCAACTCCTCTTTAGCCATGTGTAACTATGTCAGTGATAAAACCTATGTCTCAGCATACCAAAGGCGTGTTTTAGCCAAGGAGAAGTTTCCAGAAGCTCTTCCTGGCCCTACAGAGATGTTACTTAGCATAGCATCTTACATGACAAGGGTGATAGGGAAAGACAGAGGCTCCCTACTTATGATAGGGTTATGTTTCCCAAAACCCATGGTGAATTGAAAAGATCGTCCTAAATCCACAATGCATGTACTACATCTACTTGCTGAACTTTCTACCTTGGCAGCGTAACACACTGTGGATTATCAGTTATCTTCCCTCATGAACTTGGGGCCAATTTGGATCTGTGTCTCATATCCCAAGCAGCTAGCCCAGGAAAAACTCAAAGCACAACACCAAACCCTGGCTTCTACTGAACTCATATCACTTTTATATCTTTGTCAACCTGAAAAATCAGAGGTTAAACCACCATCTAAGTCAGGGGGTGTAATCTGTACTTGGGGCCATCAGAAGCTAACTTTCAAGGGGATTCTGGGAGTTTAGTTCCATTGGGGGTGATAGTGCTGTGAACCCTAGAGGTACCTCTTCTGTCCACCAAAGGACAGAAAAGACCTGCAGCCCAAAGCAGCAAGAGATGCAAGGCACCACCCCAAATCAGCAGCTGGCGTCCCCAGAGCCTCTGGTTTGTGCATGGCCCTTTGTGCCTGGCAAAGGGTGGGAGCTCAAGGCATCATTAGGCTCCTTCCACTGCCTCCTCATTAGTTCTTAGATAGGGTTTTAATGACAGTTTGAGAGGCTTCGCATCCTGGCCTCCTTCTATTTATGATCCCCACCGTGTTAATGTGCACTTAATGAGAAATTCTTGTCTTGCTTGTAAATCCTGTAGCCGGCATTCAATTTATTGACAGATGTTTGCTTGGATCTCTTTAAAATTACTTCATAAATCTTCTGGGATAAAAGGCCTCAAGTTTGGTTATTAAGACAGGGCCTTGTTGACAGTTTCATATTTAACTGTTTCAAGCTCAACCATCAGCCTTGTCCCGGGGTGCTGGCAGGAGAGCCCCAGCCCTGAGCTGCTGCATCCGCGACACCCCCACCTTCCGCGAGGTGCTGCCCGCCGGAGAGCGTCTCCTGCTCCTTCTAATCCCTTCAGTTAACTTCTCGGTGACCTCTCTGTGCTGTGCACTTATTCATTCAGCGTATCAGCGTGTCAGCATGATGAAGTGTCTCTGCTGATAGGAGCGAAGGGCTAAGCAAGCCACCGTGCCTCTGTCACCAGAGTGTTGACAGGAGCCCGCTGCTGAGGTGGCACTTCCTGTCACAGCCACAACAGCCACGTGCTGGGGCGCCGGCTAGAAACTTGGGGGCTTGCACTGCGTCTGCAGGGGCAAGCAAATGGAGGTGGGCGGGGGTCCCAAGATAACGCCCATCTTTGTGGCCATGGACTTGCCCACGACAGTCCAGATGAGGATCTTTTTACATTTTTTTTTCCTGTTGCAATGACAAAAAAACTCACCTAAAAATGGCTTAAAAAAAATGAAAGGGGAGCAAAACAGATCATCAAATGGCTTATTTGGTTGAAATGTACAACAGCAATTGAGAGAAGGGACAAAACAGCTCTGTTTACCCTTCCTAAGGATCCCATCCTCTGCACTGTTTCGCTCTCAGACTCCCGGTCCTGGCCTCTGCAGTCTGCCATGCCCTGCCAGGTTCAGGGCATGTGTTCTTCCTGCAGATGAAGCTAATTATTTCTCACTGGTCCAATTTAGGTCACGTGGCCACCCTTTCGCCAATCACCGAAGTCAGAGGCGGATGACGTTCTGATTGGCTATATCTGAGTCACATGATGAGCCCCACTTGAAATACAAAGACTAAGACTGGAAGACTAGAAACTGTTTGGAGGAAAAATGAGGTTTTTTTACCCGGAGAACACCCTGCTCAAGTTCAAAACCACATCTACTTTGTCCGATTCTCTCATTTCATTCTGAACATTTAATAAGTTGACAGACATTCTGGTAAAGCGGTGAGGTTTGAAACCTCCCGGGTCAGAGAATTTATTCAAAAGGTTTAGAGTCCAGCAAAGCCTAGATTTCACAGTCCAAGCCTCCGAAAGAGCCCAGGCCGTGGAGAAAACCTCTAAACCCACCCACACACCCACAAAAGCATTAGGTTGAAGGGGGAAAAATGCTCCACTTAATACTATCACAAATCAGCCCTTTGCATGGAAAATGATGAGCATTGGGGCCAAAAACAGCCGACTGACGGTGTCTTGTCACGCTGCCTTGCTTGAACTGGGTCAGGTTGCATTGAGTAACTTCACTCCGTTCCCTGACATGACCCACTGGTTCGTCACACTTCAGTCTAGTGTTTAGGGGCTCTGCTCCCATTCTTTGTACAAGTGCTGTTTACCAGATGAGACACCTGTGAATACTGTTAGACATGAAACCACATCTCCCACTGAAGCTCGATTTCGTGGAAGGGACCTCTGGAAGGGAAGAAGGCATAAGAAACATCTGCTCAAGCCCTGGACAGGCCTCACAGGAGGCTGACTCCCCCAGAACCTTCCCTGTTATTCAAAATCTGATAATCACAGTTGCCTGGAAGGACATTTCTGAAAAGCTCAAGGACCTTTATGGCTGAGAGCCAGCGAGTAAACGTGGCCTTGATATTTGCAGGATCAATTGCTCATGCCTGTGAGAAAAACTTTTTGCCCAGAAATCATTGAAATAATCTCGAACTCAGAGTTGGCTTGTGGTAATAATGACTACACTCATCTACTCTTTGCATCTGTCTAATCACTGTGCCGATCACTTTGTATATTTTAAATTCTTTCCTTTCTGTCATGATCCTCTGAGTTAGGCATTATTTTTATTTTCTTTTATAGTGGTGAGGAAACTGAGGCACAGAGACAGTAGGGAACTTACTTGGCTAACAACCCATGATATCTCCACTGAGGGTGGAATCCATAGTCTTACTTCTGAGCTAGGCTCTAAATATTATGCTAAGTTGCCCAGAATGTAAGGATATGTGAAATGAATACACTATCTCAAGACTTACTAGTTCTAAATAGCATTAAATGTACTAAGATTATAAAGGGTGATTAAATATATAATATAGTAATATTATGCAATTTATGTAATATATTATAAGTATATTAAATATATATGTATATCTAATCCCAATCTAATTTATGCATTTTAGAATGCTCTTTTTTTTAAAGAATTAAGTCAATAAACAATTCACACACACAACAATGGTCTTAAAAATAAGATGAAGGAAGGAATAATAACGAAAGTAAATTTAGTTAAAATATGAAAATGAAGCCAGGGACAATGTGATGTCACAAAAACGTGTCTTAACAGAATTGGAGACAGCCTTCCAGCCTGAGCACCCCAACAGGCAAAGCTTAAGAGGGTGTGTGGAGAGTTGCAGTGCTGACCTCAGCCCTAGAGTCCAGGAGCCCCAGGCTGCTATCTCTGGAGGCCCCTTTGATCAGGACA
This sequence comes from Hydrochoerus hydrochaeris, assembly GCA_004027455.1. Lineage (NCBI taxonomy): Eukaryota > Metazoa > Chordata > Mammalia > Rodentia > Hydrochaeridae > Hydrochoerus > Hydrochoerus hydrochaeris. Next base: position 186,576 of record PVLA01002463.1, read on the forward strand.
TGGTGGGGACATGTGGACAGTGGGGACCTCCACTTCCTTTCAAAGGGCAGAGTCTGGGAGAAACACAGCCCAGAGGAACAGATCTCTTTTCTGGAGCTAGGCATTTAGTGCCTCAGTAGCTGTACAAATGTGCTGACTTGGTTTTTGATGCTCCAGAATTGAAACCCTGAAACAAGAAATTGGGTGCAAATACTTTATTTGTCTGTTGCTCCCAAGAAATACATATAGAGGAGCGAGGAAGAGAGACAGAAAGAGAGCAAGGTAAAAGAAGGGTGTGTGAGCTGAATTGGGCAGCTGGAGCTTTGTCATTCTGGGGGCCTCTGGGAGAAGGTATGGAACACAAGAAAGGATGCAGGGGTTATTTGCACCAAATCTCCATCTGTCAGTGTTTGAGGGCTTCTCCCAGGGGCATAGTCTCCAGCATTTCCAGCTTGCCTGCTGTGCAAGCCAATCACAGCCAAACGATTACCCCATCCAGTACAGCAGTGTCACCTGTCAGGATGCCTGGTAGGGAGGGATGTGTGGCTAGCAGGGCACCACCAAGGTCAAGCGTGGATAATACTAATGATTATCATAGGGCAGTTGGAACCAACTGAATGAAGTAATAAATAGAAAATACTGGGAGAACCAACTGGTCTAAGAAAAACGTATAAGCTGAGGAAAGGAATGTTGGTTCACAATACTAAGAAGTCTAGGAGATGCCCTAGATGTTTCAGGACAAGAGAGATCCAGGCACTCAAATATTGCCTTAGTCATGAGCACAGAGGGCCAGAGACAAGTGTGCAGAGGGTATCTGCACTAGTAGAAGACAGATGAGTTTTAGTGTTTCAGTACTGCCTGGTAGCAAAGACTGTGTCCTCTCTGTGGTCCATTTCCGGTCTGGTATGTTAAGCAGATCATCCCCAGATACTCAGAACAAACCCCAGTAATCAGCTGCTGCTGTGGGGGAGGAAGCTGAATGGGTCAACACAGTGTAGCATCAAGTAGCTGAAACCGGCAGTTGTGTAATAGATGGGTCAATTCTGTGCAGGCCGTTTTGGCACTGTGTAGACAGAGCCTAAATTGGTGCCCATGTCTCCCACTAATCAGGCCCTGAGAGGGGGAGCATGGAGTTATTGACATCCCAGAGCAGCACTTTGGCTCACGTATTATCTAACTATATCAAAAGATGAAGGAGGCCTTTGAAATGAGCTTTCAAGAGTGAATAATGACCTTCAGGATGTGGCGCAGGGCTGTCTTTGGAAACTGGTATATCTTGATGGATGATTGAAAACCTGCTGTCTTCGGTATAGTTTTCGTGGCTTTATATTTGGGGATGTGTAATAAATAAATGTGTAATTGCCCTCAACATGATACAAGACCAGGAGGTGAAGATGGGACAGAAAAGTCCTATAACAGCATAAAATTTTATTAGGGTCCCCATTGGTAGGCGAGGCAGTGTTATGTGAACAAAGAGCAGTCTGTCTAAAATTGACCAAGATAGAAACTGATACCATGAAGAACAAATCCCACCAGCTGGTTTGTAGCAACATGCAAGGGAAGTGTGTACTGGACAGGGACTCTCCTTTTAAGATCATTATGAAAGTAGTTTCCGCACCCATATTGATAGCTGTAAAACCCACTGAGATGTTCAACTTGTAATTCTGAAGATTAAGCAGTCTTTTGTGAGGTACCAGAGATTCCTGACCCAGTTCATCAAAGTAGGTATATTTCAGAGGGTCCTCTCATTCTTCCAAATTCTTTGAGAATTCTTCATGTGATGAAGTTGGGTTTTGTGCCCAGTGTATTAATTACATGCTTTTTGGTTTCATTCTTTGTGATTACATCTCAGCCCATTACATATTTTTTTTGTCTTCCCATGTGATTCCCATTAATGGCTTTATACATGGATAAATCTATTTGTGTCTCCAAATTAACTTTGATCTCTTTCCGTGACAACTGATGGGTGACAACCTCGGATACTTTATATGGTGTGTAGAAACGGCTCAGCTTTCTTTTCATCCTACGTTTTATTGGTCAGGTCAAAGAATGTTTTTAATATTGTCATATAAACTCTAGTTTGATTTGTATGTTAGTGGTTTTCATCTACAAAGAAGGCATAGGACGCAAGTGTTTAATTTTAACCTGATGTTCTTTTATCGATCTAGAAATTTAAATGTTGAAAAAGTTCAGTGCTAGTATTTAATAAATTATAATTTTAAGGCTTTAATGCCATTAACTCATGATATAAGTGCAAAAGGGATTTTTCCTTGTTGATTGCTGTTTCCTCCTGATATTAATGTGATTTGTCAGAAACCAAGATTTGTTTTGTTTGTTTTAAATCTGTTGGGTGCCAGGGATTTAGCTCAGCAGCACAAGGGCCTGCCTGACAAGTGCAAGGTTGTGAGTTTGATTCCCAGTACAAAAAAAGAAAGAGAGCGAGAAATAGATAGATAGATAGATAGATAGATAGATAGATAGATAGATAGATAGGTTAAACCTGTTGTGGTCTCTCGATATCTATCCAGGTCAGATATATATAAATAGATAGTTCAGATAGATGGATGGATGGATGGATGATGGATGGATAGATAGGTAGATAGATAGATAGACAGATACCATATACACTGTATATGATGTGCACAAAGTAACTATTGTCTTTATATCTTATAAAAAGATTCTGTTGTTGTTTTTGCACAACTTCAATAGAATCATCTGCACAAACCTGATAAGTACAAATATCTCTTTGGGAAAGTGCTTTAAAGCCCACACTTATAATTTCTGCATCCTACTGGTTAACATTTAATTACCTGCCCTCTTCAGTTCATCCCTTGACTGTTATTTTTCTTTGGTTGTTTGACTTCAGACTTTGAGGAAATGGATCTCAAGTGGGGAACTTTGCTGCTCAGCGATGTTCAGCACAGTCTGGGGACATTTTTGATGACCTTGACTCGGTTGGGGTGCTGCTAGTATTTAGTGGGTAGAAGCTGGGGGTGCTGCTCACCACCTTCTCAGTCTCAGGGTGGTCCCCAAGACAAAGATCATCCAATCCAAACATCAGAAGTGCCCCAGCTCAGAAACCTGGCACACGGGAATCTAGCTGTGTATTTCTTAATTTCCGGTTTGGGGTCCAGTACAGAAATGACACCCAGTGGATGCTCAGATTCAATTTGATGACGCAGTTGAGTTTGCCTTTTAAATCAGGGCTCCCAAGTGAATTTAAGTACAGTGGTTTTTTGATAGAAAGAGGAATAAATGGTTTTTGAATTCAATATGTATGGATCATGGGAGGAGTGAGGGTGAAAAACTAGGGGAAAATGAAGATAAAGAAGCCACCTCCCACTCCTTCCTGGGATCGCCATCAACACAAAAAGACAAGGCTGTTAATCTTCCAGGGACAATCTCTGTATGGAGGGAATCCCCCGGGGGGCATTGGAAATGTTATCGCTTTTCGTAGGGGGCAGTGTAAAACGGGGTAATTTAGCTTTAACAAACAAATCTCTGATTTGACTCACTTTTTTGCGGAGGCTCCAAAACGGAAATAGAGTTCCCATGGATCAGGGATCAACCATTCCCTCCATAAATCACCAGGGTAGGTGGAAATTTGGCTAATATCCAGAGTGCTGCAAAGAAATAAACAATGCCAACACGATCTGTGGCTTATTTCATGCCAGCTTCTCTGCCAGTTCTCCTTCTTTTGATCTGGTATTTATTTTTCCTTTCCTAAGCTCTAACTTTGCCAGTCTCTCTCCTTCTGTCTGTGAGGCCAGACCTTGGGAGCCATATCCTGACAATGCCCTGGTCAGCTCTTTTAGGTTTTTTTTTTTCTTTGAAAAAAAAAAAAAGTTGATTTCCTGTTCTGGTGAGCTATACATCACTGACATCCTGGTCTGTGCGGCTTGTCTGTGACAGAATGACAGGTGTCATTTATCACTAGGGCTGGTGGAAGCTGTGGGTAGAGGGATTGAAATTTTTTTTCTGGAAGGCCTCAGTGTCTCCGGGCTGCCAGATCATTAAAAAGGGAGCTTTCCGAAGAAAACCGTGTGTGTAATGTGATTGTATTCACCGTTAGCAGAGGACAGAGAGAACCCGAGAAAAGCAAAAGGGAGTGAGAGGGGGAGAGGAGGGAACGGGGAGGAGCTCCTGCCAGGGGCCTTTAAAGTTCTGGGGCCGGGGGTACCAGGCTGGCTTCAGTTCAGCTCCCCATGTGTATGCTAAATAAGGCCTTGCGGGACTTCCCACTTCCACCAAGGCACAAAGCCAGACAGGAAGCGTCTCGAATACATCTCTTCGCGTCCCATAGCGTGGAGATGAGGCCAGACTTGGCACCATACGGGCATGAGTTGCAGTTCGGTCGCTGAAAAGCTGAGGCAGGAAAACCTATCCGAACAAAAGCAGAGGGCTCAATCAATCATGCAGCAAAACTGAGGCCTCCCTGAGACTGCTTCTCCCGAGAGACGTGTACAGCCTCTTGTGTGCAGAACCACGCTCGGAAAATGCCCAAGAATACTCCTTTCCGCTCCTCTCCGCCACCAAAGGGCTCTCCGGATGGGGGAAGGGACCCTGCTTCTCATCTCTGCGATGGGAAATGTCCCTCCTTCTGCTTCCTGTTGCTATCAAAACACGAACAATAATTCCACACTTTAGTAGCCCTAGCCATGCCAAGCACTAGGTTAGGTGCTTTAGGTAAATGCCTCACTTGACTCTTCCGAGCTCTTCTCTGAAGCAGTAGGCCCTTCTGTTTGGAGGCGACACTGTCTTCTTGGTGAAATCCAGGTCCCTTGACTCTGGGTTCTTAACCTGTGACTGGGAGGATGAAGGAAAGACACAGTTAGGAGTCCAGATGATGTGAAAGCCTCTGGGTTGCAAATCTTGCCACGGTGGTTTACGAAATTGGTAACCTAGTGGGGATCCAACGTCGGAGTCAGCAAAGCGTCGCCGGAGAATCAAACTCCATCTATGGGCTGTTTTCGTAGAGGCCAGGGGACAAGAGTAATTGTTGCATATTTTAAATGATGGAAAAGTTTTCTAGGAATCCGTTTTCTGTCTTGTTATGTAGATTCGTGCATGTGTCCTTGATCTTACCTCTTGCCTGCAAACCAAAGGGTCCCTATCTGACCTCTGACCTAAGATAGAGTCAGCCACAGAGAAACAATCAGGAAACTAACAAACCAAAAGGAATTAAGGAACAAACAGGGAGGCATGGAGGAGAAGGGAAGAGTTTGAAAAGGAAGAAGCAAAGATGAGGATCTTTTTAAAGCCATAAGAACACTCAACTCTCTGCAGTGGAGACCAAGGCCAGCAGACCCACTGCCCTTGCTGGCTTCTGTGTACCCATCCCAGAAGGGAAGGCCGTCCTTTGCACAGAAGAGTCCTTCACTGGTTGGAGGGACAAATTGGCTGTTAGGTAATCTACTTAATTGACAAGTGACTTAACGAATTACCCTAACATGCTTATTAGATATTACCTTTCCATTCTCCACACTTTCTCAGGGCCTGATCGTCAGGCTCTGTCTCTGTAGCATGGCCTGTTAAACAGAGACAGGTGGCTCAGCCTCCCTGCTGCCACTTCCCCACTGTGGGGAGTCCGCAGAGGTCACACAGGGTGCCCATCCTAGCTCAGGCACCTGGGACCTCGGGACTCAGATGGATCAAAAATTGACTAAGTGAAGAAATAATGCCAATTATCGAGCCTCATCTATAACAAAAGCTGAGGGGAAACCCAGTTTGGCATTCTGGGGGAGTCTTTCCTAAACAGGAGAGCCAGAGTCTTTATTTAGACAAGTACACAAATTCTTCCTGGTGAAATATTTTAGAGCAGATGTGTTTTAAAATTCAGACTTTTTCCGACTTCAGAAAGAGAATGTGGCATCTATACCATGGATTAGCTAGCACTCCCGGGGAGGTAGGGGCAGCCTGCTGGACTGAAGTGTATACGTATTTTTCAATGAAACACTAATGTTACTAAGTGATTTTTTTTTGGAGAGTTAAAGAGTTTCCAGTAAATTCAGATCTGATTTTTCTGCTAAATTAATTATGGGTAAAATTTTCTAAACCTTCTGGCGTTCAGAGATTTTAGGATTTGGGGAATGGAACTGAGGAATTGTACACCACTTCCAATATTTTGAGACTCCAATATGTCTGTGATCATGACTTTTTAATAACTACAGCCTTCTTATTTTTCAATTTGATATCATTCAAAATTAATACATATGGATAAAGTTGGTGATTATTCCTCAGACTAATGTGAGATAAACCACAATATAGGAATGTATATGAAGATATATATATATATATATATATATATATATATAGTGTATTTTACATACGATATATGTAAAAGCATTTTGAAATTGATCCTTCTCTAAAGTACAAGCAATAGCAGAAGGTTGGAACTGAATGCAAAGATTTCTTTCTTCCTGTTTGGAATTGAATTAGAAGGCAGGTATGAGATAAAAGATGTGAACCACATCTGGCCCCAGGCTGGCAAACTCCAGTCCAACAGTTCCTGGTCCTGGCAGGCAGGAAAGTCTCCTCCAGATCCCAGGATGCTCCTGTTTCCACATAGCAGTGTCTCTGGAACCAGAGTGCACCCTCCTCTCTGTGAGGTACCCGGGTTGACAGGCGGCACTTTTTTGGTCCACATTCTGGATGGTGCCCGGATGTAGCATTGATCCACTTTCTAGGTACTCAGGTGCGTAGGGCACTCAACAGGGATGCGGATCTCACATGTCACCTATAGGGGTGCATGGGAGCTGACCCTAACCTTAACTGTACCCTAACCCTAACCCTCACTCTGACTCATTTGCTAACCCTCACCAGCTGGATGGTGCCCCACCAGTGATTGCTACACAGAAGCACAATGTGGTGGCCGATCTGCTCATGAGAGTATCACAAATTCAACCGCACAGTCTTACCATATTTAAATGATGACGAGAAAAGTACCAGTGAGCCCTCTGGGGGCCAAATGAGACAGCCAGCTGCACACCTGCATCTGACCCGGCACTGGAAAGATTTAATAAGTTGACTAGCTGAGGTCACACCACGAACTATGACACTGTGCCTGATTGCTCAATCTTCATTTTTGTCTGATTATCTGAAGTGGGAGGTAAGATCATTTTAGAAGGACAATTCCAGAAATTTAAAGCTCACAGCAGAGAGGGGGATATGTTCAAGTCTACAGATGTTTAAAACATAGCTGAATTATAACGTAATGACATTTGGGACCTGAGGCGATATTAATAATGGTTGGAGAAGGATGACCTTGCTGCTCTGGGCCAGCAGAAAAAGATGCTCAGAGAAGCTTCCAGATGCACAAGCAGAAGGTAGAGTGGTGAGAAGAGGCTTCCTTGGAGTGATCCAGGGGACAGGGTCGGCACATGTAAAGGACCAGAATAGACCCTTCCCCAGATTACCTGTTCTCAAGATGAGATTTCCCATAACACCATTAGGACACATTGTGCAACCTCGTGAAAATCAAATTCCACTAAAGAAATTGGTAAAAGGAGAAAATGATCTTTAGGGCTGTATCCCTTGGCAAACCCCATAGCACTGAAGCAAGGCAGGCAAGAAATACGTAAGCAGGGATTCTGGGAAAGCTCAAAGAGCAAGACCAGTCCTGCAGTCTAGCTAAGCAGACAGTGCTCTGAACCACGCTGGGCAAGATGTCCCCATTCCCAAGTGTCCTCTCCAGCAGCCGACGTGACACCTTCTCCCTCTGCTACATCAAGTCGAATATTGGACAGTGAGAATAGCTGGAGGGCAAACAGGACCAGCTGACTCTTGGTGATGTATGTAAGCAAAGAGGAAATTACTTAGAATGCTCCTGGGAGTTCTCAGAACAGGTGGGAAAGCTAAGGAACAAAGCCTGGAAATGGCTAAGGCCCAAACAGACCCTAAGTCTACACAGTACATAAACCATAGACTTGTACATTTAGGGGCCACCATTGGACCACATGAAATGTCCCCCAAATGTCTTCATTTTATTTCCTTCTCTACTCAATATGCAAATTTCATGGAATAATATCCAGTTTGCTTAACTGGGCAGTTAGATCTGCTGCACAAAATACATCCGAGACTTAGTAGTTTCAAGTGAGGACCATGTGCTGGGCTCATGAGCCCAAGGTCAACAAGGCTCGGCTCCTGTGCGTGGCTTTCGGTAAGGTGACCTGGCTCTTCGGCACACGCTCCCTGAGCTTCCAGCAGGCTGGCCTAAGGTTGTCCTCACAGGGCTGCAGGGTTCTTGGGATCCAGCCTTAAGACTAGACCACAGCTGCTTCTATTGCATTCCGCTGGAAAGTAACTCCAGTGTCATCTCCTGGTGGATGGGTCTTCAGAGTCACAGGCAGAGTGTGCACAGACAGAGCCAGCTCGCCATCCTTCAACCATTCAGCTCTGCCTCCAGGCTGGGGAGCCAGGGACTCGAAGAAGACTGTGTCTAACAGGGAATAAGTGGTGCCCCCCAAAGGAAGTGTCAGTTTTGTCAGACAGTGGAATGATCTAAGTGACAGAAAGGAAAAGGCAGAAGAGGGAGAGGAAAGAGAAATAGTTTTTGAAGTGTTGTTTCTGTATGGGATTCAGTAGAAAGAAAGGTCTTCTGTGAGCAAACTCTGATTAAGGAGCAAAATAATAGTGATAAAATTAGGCCCCCTCAGCCTCTCTTCCTGTCACTGGCCTGTCACTGGGGACTTTCTCTTGTGCCCAGCTGAGGATCCAAACAGGATGTGACCCAGGGATTCTTGATTCAGACAGTAACTCTTTCCCGAGAAGATCCGTGAAAGGCCGTCAACTCCTCTCATTCTGGAATACCCTAGCCCTTGTTGGCTACTCTCGTCTTTGGACCCTGAAGGTCCCGACATTCAGAGGTGGCTGGAGTCACTCCAGTGTTGTGCAGTAGTATTGTATCAGTTGTTTGACCAGGCAGGAAATTTCTGACCATATGCTGTACGTGCATCATGGCAGTTCTCCAAACCCAAATTCCCCTCTTTGGCGGAAGAACACAGCTACCTCAAACTGTGGCTGTGAGCAGTGTGTGAGAGGATCTATCTGAAGCACGCATCGCACGACTTCCTAAATAATATGCACCCACCAGCTACCCCTTGCTTATGTCCTCATCATTGTAATCACTGATACTCACTTAGCTCCTTTCCTTCCCCAAAACTGTGCTCTCTGATATAAGCCAACAAAAGTAGCTGATACACGTGAGAGTTTTGTTTCTCCTAAGACAGGTATTTGAACATATATTGATTTCTTCAGATTTATCAGTGATCAGATAAAGGTTAATTTCTCTTTCTGGCAAATATTTACCAAGTCCTCCCATGTGGATTGTTTGGCGAGCTCACCTGCGGGTCTGATCTGGAAGTGGGCCCTCTCTGTATCATTCCAGGGGCTCGTTCTGACCATCAGTGTGGTGCAGTGGTATTGTATCAGTTGCTTGACCAGCCAGGAAGTGTCTGACTGCAGAGGGTCATAGGTGGGGTAGAGTGTAGTAAAAGAACAATTAAAAGGTGGGAATCAGATTTTTAAAAACCAGCCAGGAATACTGCAGTCACCTGAGACTAATGTCAGAAGCAATCCTTCGGCTGAGGGATATGGATCTCATGGCGGTCTGGCCAAAAGAAGCCAGTGTGATAAATTCAGCCACCCTGCTTCTTCCTGCCTGCCCATGCCCTTTGGGCAAACCCAAGGGGAAACAAAACAGGATGCCTCTGAGGGGCCACATCTAGCTCAGCCCTGTGGGGCACAGGTGAGGAAGAAGGGCGTAGAGTTGATGTCCAGGGCCAGCAGAAGACACCTAGCACAAAGCACTGAAGATGGGAGGAAAAGTAATGCACACAATCCTCCCTCTGTGGTGAGTCCTCACTCTGAAAATGACCTCAGCTAGGGAGGACCTAGACTCAGCAGAACTGCGAAGAGTTTCAAAAACTTTTTCTGGGGATGTAGCACATTTCATTTCCTGAGTTGTGTTAGCTGGTAGAGTTTAAACATTCAACTAGAAGCCATATTGGCTTCTTTGCCTGATTCCCTGATTCAATCACAGGTGACCTGTGTCACACACTACGATACTACCTCAGATGTATTTCTAGTTTTTTTTTTAAACTTTTAATTTTTAACTGAATATTTGGAGGTTGTATAAAGGTCCTTAATGCCTGGATTCTCTTCAGAAGTTAGGAATGACACTATGTTTTTCCCATTTCCATGGGGACAGGGTCCAGCAGCTGAGAGGTGACTTCGACAGTCCCCACAGATCCCTGTGGTCCTTGGTTAACCAGACTTCTGTGTCATTTATGTGTTTACTGTTCTCCTACTCCAAATCTTAGGATAGGAATGTTTCTCTTACCCTTCTCTCTCATGGCACTGTGAGGAAGAAACGAATCCTCCTGTACTTAGACATACAAAATGGGGACATCTGCAGGGAAAATCAGCAGATGGGGCCTTCCCCGTTTGCCTGACTCTTGGGCAGCACTTGGGGGAGGTCATACTCCCCACTTGGAAACCCCACTTGTCTTTTTACATTTAAACAGCATGCTCCTGAAGCAATGCACATGTTTTTGTTTTTGTTTTTTCTTATTATTATTACTACAGATTGAAGTTAGGGCCTTCACCCTAAGCCACATCCCCAGCCCTTTCTTTACTTTTTATTTTTTATTTTTATTTTGAAACAAGGACTCACTAATTTACAAAATTTCCCAGACTGGGCTTGAACTTACCCCAGAACAAAGCACATGTATGCACCTCATCTCCTTTAAACCTCCTACTGTGTGAAAAACTGGAGCCAAGCCTCTCAGCCTTTCATTGCCTAAAATTCAGACAAATTCAGCAATTTCCCAAGGTTACCCAGTAAGCCACTGTCAGGACTCGAACCCACCTCCCTCAAGGAAGTGTAAGCCGTGAGCCTAGGAAACCACTGGTATCGCCCAGACAGAGAAGAGTTGTTGAAGTTTGTTCTGTATTTCAGGATAAAAAACAAATGCGGTGATTTCTACATTGTTCAAACTTGATATTATTGCTTTAGATTTGTCTTTTTTATGCACACACACGTGTGTGCATGAGCGTGTGTGTGTGTACGCGTGTGTGCGCATGTGTGTGTGTACAAGCCTACCCCATTCCTCTCATGGCTTAGGTTCTAACAGTGGCCAGAGGTTGTAATATAATGCTTCTGTGTGTCGGGGAAACAAAGGCTGTTGAAGTGACCCGAGCGTCTTCTGTATTTCCGGGGACAAGAGTTGCCTCCTGGCTTCCGTAATCATCTCGTAGTGAAGCATCAGCCTTTCCCGCTGCTTGCTGCTGTCTAAGGACCTGGTCTCCCACCAACACTGAGCTGTCTTTTTTGTTTTGTTTTGTTTTTAGTTTTTGTTCTTGTTTTTCTTTTGGTTTTTTGAGACAAGATCTTGCTATGTTGTTCAGGCTGACCTTGAGCTCACTCTGTAGCCCGGGCTGGCCTCAAACTCATGGCAATCCTCTTGCCTCAGCCTCCTAAGTGTTGGGATTACAGCTATGCACACCTTGCCTAGCCTAGAGTTGGTATTTTCAAAATATTTATTCTTCTCATGAAAATTTCACCCATGGTATAGGTAGTACCAGATAAATGCTGGCTGGTTTATACCAAGTTAAACTAGTATCATAATTAATAATCATGTCAACAAATTTATTCTATCTTTGATAGTAAGTTTGATTTGCTTCTGCTTTTAGAGAGGGGAAAGATGAAGGGGTGTTTCCCCAAGTACTCAGCACATAAGACAGGCCAGCTGTGCAATGGGTGGTAGCAGTGATGAATAATAAAAGTTCTTGCCCTCAAGAAGCTTGGACTCCAGTGGAAAAGGACCAGGGCGGTTACTGCTGCTTACAGTGAGCAGCAGGGAGCTGTGATGCAGAGAACTGGGGTGGTCACGGAAGGTCACGTGCGAGGAGAAGGCGGCAAGGAGGTGATGCGTGAGCAAAGGTCTGAGTAGAGAAAGGGAGTGAGCCGTGTGGCTCACTGGAGGAGCTGCTTCCCGGGGAGGAGAAGGCAGCAAGAGCCAAAGCCCCGAGATCAAGTGGGCTTTGGGTGCCTGCAGCAGAGCACACAAGGTCACAGGAAGTGGGAGCCTCTGGGGCTTGGAGGAGTTTGCGTTTCCTGCCGAGGGTAACAGATACAGTTAAAGGCTTAGGGCAGACATGTAGCACCATCTGGCTTCTATGTGGAAAGGCTAAGTGCTGGTAAAGAACCCAGGCAAGGGCAGGCGGGTGGCTGGAGCCATGGCAGAGTCCAGCTGGGCACCCCACAGGCTTGCACTGGCTGACAGTGCTGTAGGTTGTGCAAAATCCTTAGCTTGGGCATGTATTTTAAAAGTTTGAGCCAACAGATGAGAGAACAGGACACTGAAGAAGATGCACTCCAGTTTTCACTGTCACCAGCCCTTGCCCAAGTCCATGGGGGGCTGAGCTGGGTCAGGGAATCTCCAGGTGTGACAAGGTCTTGGCTCTCAGGTAGCCCCAACCACTCAGGGGCAGGCTGCCTCTGTCCATGGTCACTGTTCAGGTACTGCGGACCGAGCCCGTGGCCTGTGCACTGAGCTACAGCCCCAGCCCTTTTGTTAATTGTTTATATTTTAAGACAGGTTCTCACTAAGCCACCCAGGCTGAGCTCAAACTCATGATCCTCCTGTTTGACTTTCCCAGGTTCCTGGGACCACAGGTGTTTTTGCAACCACACCTGGCTGTGTCCACCTGGGGTTGTGGAAAAAGATTTTCCCCTGGTTCTCCTGACAGTCACTTTTGCTCCCACCGTCCACTGTCCACACAAAAGCAGGACAACCCTCCTTATACCTCAAAACGCTCTTTCCTGTGACTCCATCTCGCTGCTTTCTGTACAGTTATTATTAACAGAAACTCCCAAAAGGCACAGCCATAGATGGGAAATTAGGATGGCAGGCTGCAGGTAGAAAGTAAGCGTAAAGACAGCTAGGACTGATCCAGGGTGAGGTTGTGGAATCCCGGCTTATTTAGTTGACCGTCTCTTATCCTCACAGCTGTGCTTTATTGTGCCCTGAATCCTCATTTTATTCGTCAGTAATCTGAGACCCGGAGAGATGGATTAATGTGCCAGAGGTGACAGAATAGGCCGGGGCCTTGTGCCATGCGCTCCCCCAGCATTAAATACCAGGCAGGGTCTATATTTTGATTTTTCCCTTCCCACCCTGCCCCACTGTCTATAGCAGAAGTCAGCAATGTCCAGCCCAAAGATCAAGTCCCGCCCAACACCTCTTTTGTAAATAAAGTTTTATTGTAAATAAAGTTTTTATGAACATCCATGTTCATGTCCATGGCCACTTTTGCACAATGGAAGAATTGAGGAGGAGCCACAGAAAGCACATGGGTTTTAAGGCTTGAGAAATTTATTATCTGGGCCTTTTCAGGGGGAAAAAAAGTCTACCTATCCTATTCTAGATAAAAACCATAAAGTACGCCAAAGTGAGTCAGCTGTAGTTCAGAGGACACGCATAACATCTTTCCTTCCCATGACAGCAACGAAATATAAATTACAAAGAAATAAATATTCCTTGAATGGGTCGTTTTAAAATTCAAGAGGTTTTTGTTGTTTTGTTTTTAGAAAGCTACAAAATACTTGTGGCTAAAGTCAACCAGCTGCTTATAGCTCAGGATAGAAATTTCTCTCATTCTTCTGATTGGTGCTGAACATAAATGTATTCATCGAATGAACATTTGTTAATTGGCTACACCAAACTCACCCACCATCTGCAATAGCAATAGCTCATCCCACAGTGAACAAACTCTGACACACTTCCAAACGAAGCCCAGACACTAAGGACAGGGACAGCCATTCATCCAAGAACTTTAAGATTTTACCAAGTTGGAGAGGTTGGAGGACAGTCTCCAGAGGACATGGTGCTTGAGATCAAAAGGGTAAACAGATGAAGAGCCCGGCAGCCCAGGAGGAGGGACCCGCATATGCAAAGGTCCAGGGGTAGGAGGGAGCACACCCGGCCCTGGGAAATTCACAGCGAGACCCCACGTGTTGAGAGAGCAGTCAGCCGACTGAAGGAACAGGTGTTTCTGAATGTCCCAGGCTTAGGGGTATAAGTTAAGGGGGGAAAAAATAGGACCTACATTAACAGAGCTTAGGAGGGCAGCCCTTCCCCAGAGGCTGAATGTTCCTGTTCATGAGGTTGAGTCAGCCTCAAACCCATGCAGCCGTGCTAGGTCTGATCATTGCTCACGCAAAACAGCCCTGCGCTTTCTCCTACAGTCACCGCTGCCTTCAAATCCAGGCTCTCACAGCGTGGCTGGAGCCAGGAAACACACAGGAGTTGCATTAAGACAGATGTTTTCAGCTTCATTTTCCAGATTAACCAGATTGCAAACTACACTTCTGGAAGCTTTTATCACCCTCACCACGGGGCCTGTATTCCTTAAACCACCTTTTCCTCCTTTATCTACCTACCCGCACTTTGTTCCGAAGGTCCTGGCAGGTCAGGTAAAATTGACCACTAATCCAAAAGCAGATCAGGGGTAGGATGCGAGAGGAAAGCCGCAGAAGGCTTGTAAATGCAGCTGGCCCTGGAGAAGGGAGAGGAAAGAAAAGCCTTTTAAAGAAAATGGCTACTAGATTCTACTAGACTTTACCAATGGTAAGCCGTAGAAACCAATCTTGGTTATTTCCAGCAAAAAGGAAGTATTTTATTTGAGCACTCAGTATGGAAAAAAACTCCTAGCCAAATAGATGTCTGAGGAATGTGTGTTCAAGGCAGAGAGAACAGCAAGTGCAAAGGCCCTGAGGTGAGAGCAAGACAGGGACAGAGGCAGAGCAGTGGTGAATAGCAAAGTACCCATGAGGGAGAGCACCAGGGACTGATCAAATAGACCTTTGTAATTCATGGTACAAGTTCTGCTTTCCCTCATAGTAATAGAAAACATTGTATGTCATCATTGAGATCCAGAATGTCCCCCAAAGCCTCATGCATGCAAAGTGGTTGGATATTGGGGTTGCACAGCTGATTTGTTGCCAGGAATCAGGGAATGCCCCAAAGAGGCCGGTCACTGTGGTGTTACTAGAGAAAGACCATATCTTAATAAGCAATCGCTGTATTCCAGCACTTTAGCTCCTCACTGGGTCATTTTTTGTTTTTTATGGTCACTGTAAAAGGTACAATTATCATCACTTTTCCAATGCTAAACTGAGGCTTGGGGTGGTAAAGTGACACCTGCAGGGACGCAAAGCAAATACGAGACAAAGGCAGACCACTAGGGCCTGGCTCACAATGCAGGCTCAGTAAACAGTAATTTCTTTGTAGCTGTTGTTTATTACGCTTTGGGTTTTTTGTTTGTTTTTTGTGGGGGTGTTTGCATTTTGTTTTATTATTTAAAGAGAAACAAAAGCATGTAAATGGTAGAGATAATACAAAATTTCAAAAAAAGATAAACAATAAGAAATCACTAGTTGATAAATTACATATTGTCCTCTTAGAAATAGTTGTTCAAGTTACAAAATTAAAGCATACAAAGTAGATATCAAGCAGTGAGAGTGTGAACAGCTACACATGCATGAGTCTCTACATGTATTTCTATCCTTTCTGTATTAGAGGGAAAAAGAAAACATAGCAAGACAAAAACAAAACAAATTCCTATAAAAACATGAGATCAAAAAGTCATATAAAGCCACAGTACAAGGTGATCTACAATGATTACTGTGTTGTTTCTTATTATCTTCAGTAGAATGTCTATATCATCAGGCATAATTGAATATAGCAGTATAATTGAATACAGCAGTACATAACAATATTAGTAAAAATAAAACATTTTTGACAGTATAAAACTTTAAAGGCAGGTAATAATCAAACCAGAGTGGATTTTCTAGTGAATCGTGTCCTCTTAAGTGCAGTTGCCTATACTCTCAGATTTGATTCTATCAATCATAACAGCTTTGAATAAAATCTATCAATACAAAACAGCGATCTAACAAACCAGATTCGATTACGATCAATCATAGTAAAATAGTGTAAGTTTTACAGAGCTTTAGATTAAGTTAATAGGAAATTAAGGATGATTACCATACTATATCCTGTTATTTTCAGGATTACTGTCTATGCCCTCAAATCTAGTACAGGTAGAATGACTGGAACAGAATATAATACATCTAAGCAGAGTAGTGTGAATAATGTGGGCTTTAAATCCTGGTGCACTATTAACAATATAGTGTATCAAGGCCATCTATGTTAGAGTTTCTAGTTATCCTTCTCTGCCTCATTTCTGCTATGCTATTTTTCTGCCTTTGTTTGTCTAGTTTTTTCCTTCATTCTACTGCCTGCCCCACTCATTGAGGCCTTTCTGCCACTGTTCCTAAAATCCTGGTATTTCTTTTCTCTATCTCTAGAATGTCCTTCAGTATTCTCTGTAGGGTTTGATTGCTGGTTACAAATTCCCCTAGTTCCTCTTTGTCATGGAAGCATCTTGTTTCTCCATTAATTTCTAGTGACAGTTTTGCAGGGTACATCAGTCTGGGCTGGAGGTTATTTTCTTTCGGGCTTGGAATACTTTGCTCCAAGCTCTTCTTGATCTGATGGTCTGTGTCAAGAAGTCAGCCATGATCCTGATGGGCTTACCTTTATAGGTAATCTGTTTCTTTTCTCTGACAGCTTTTAATATTCTATTTTTAATACTGAATTTCTGGTATCTTGATTATTATATGTCTGGGTGTAGCTCTGTTTTGGTTGTAGGTGGCTGGAGTTCTATATGCCTCACATAACCAAATGTCATTTTCCTTTCCCATGCTTGGGAAGTTTTCCTTAATTATTTCCATGAATAGCCTTTGTAATTCACCTGTTTGTATTCCTGTTTCTTCATTCACATTTCTTATTCTTAAATTGTAGATTTTCCTGTCATCTTCTAGCCTTTGTATTTTTACTGCCTGTTTCCTTGTTATTTTTGAGATCTTTCCTTTCATGGTCACACATTGCAAACTTATCTTCAAGTTTTGATAGTCTATCCTTAGTTTCTTTTAAGGCATTTTGCCAGCTTTCCATGGAGTTTTTAATTTCCTGGTAGTCTCTTTGAATCTGCTTCATGTATTCTATATTTTCCTTATATTCTTTATCAAATGTTTCTCTCCTTTTTTTGTGTTCCTTCCTTCTTCCATCTGTGCCTTTCTGAGAGATGCTTAGCATTTATTACTCTACTCATATCTTGCTTTATTTGATTTAATATTTCAGTTTTGAGCTTGTCTACAAGGTCCGGAAGATATCTTTTAATGCCCACTGAAGCCATGTCTGATGTTGTGTGTTTGCCCCCCTCAGTCTCCCTTGTTTTTCCCTCTCCTGGATCAGGGCTCTCAGGGTTCTGGGCGGGGGCCTCCTCCTGCCTCTCTCTTCTGTCATGGTCCTAGCTTCCTCCACACAGGTTAACAGCGCAGATCCCAGCCCCCTTCCCTGTTGGCCACGGTTCCTCCGAATCATGCTGGCAAGGGACCTCCACCCTTTCCTGCCTGCTCTTGTCACTGAGGTGTAAGCAGCAGCTGTGTATGCCCCTCCTCATCAGGCCAGCCAAACTTCAGGGGCGATCATCCAGTTAGTGCTTGCTAGGCGCAGGGAATCGATTTGGGACAGCTCATTGGGTCCCAGCCAGGGGTGCAGCCCAGTCCAAGCAAATCCCATTAATCTGCTCTGGGGTGGGAGCAACCAACTGAAGTCACTGTCACTTCCAGTTCAGGTTTCCTCCTGCCCAATTCCAACATGTCACCCATTTGGTCACGCCCTTCCCGTGGGGTGGAGGTCTCACTCCCAGCACTGACCTTGGATTAATGAATGTCCCTTCACCGGCTCCACTCTCCATTGGGTTCACCAACCCCTGACTTCAGCTCTGCTGTGGCTCCTGTGAGTGGCAGCAGGAACAAGTTTGGGTGGCTCTGCCAGCCGGCGTGGATTCAAGCTGGCGCAAACTCAGGTCAGTGCAAACTTGGCAGGTCACAGCAAAAACGCTGTGTCCTGCAATCTTCAGCTGTTTCAGTTGTAGTCCCAATGTGTTTGATGAGCTTTTTTTATGTTTTAATTTCTTCTTGTGTCAAGAGGATCCATCTCCCTCTGTCTAGGTCTCTCCAGGATGTTTTATTCTGGCACATGAGTTGTTTCTCACAGGAGGCTTTGTATTTTGTTGCTCACTGATTGGCCATCTTGAGTTCTTCCTGTGGGGGTGGTTTGTTTGTTTGTTTGTTTGTTTGTAATGCTTGCAACCCGTGTCTGGTTGATTGCATTATTCTTTTCTGCTGCATTTTGTAAATAAGAGGTTTGCTTCAAGATTATAACCAAAGGATTAGAATAATAAACTTGTGCCTCCCTCTGCAAAATTACACAGACACCGGGCTGAGGAGGATTTGGAGAGCCACACAGGAGGACTGGCTGCAGGAGTGTTTTGTTCAGCCACCTCGTTTGTGAGAGTTAGAGATGTTCTCTGGCTACAGAATCAAAAACAACCTGATTCCTTGCTGCACTGAGACTGAAACGTGGGCCACTTGCTTTCTCTCTCTCTTTTTTTATCTTTCCTTGTAACTGAACTTCAGTTCATCTGATGGTCAAGAGATGAGATCAGACTCTGGAGAGATCAGGTTTCAGTCCTCAAAAAATTACATCAAGCACTAAGGATGACTTACCCTTCACTGCCAGAGTCAGTCTGGGACTTACTGCAGAGCCATCAATCCTGGCTTCCCAGCCATGTCATACACTAAAATGCATGGTTCTCTGGGAATTGGTAGGAAAGTGTGTGGGCAGGGAGAGCTGCAGGGAGAGAAGTACAGGAAGAGAAGTGGCATTTGACTGGTGTCACCCAGCATGTTCTGTTAACTGGAGAATCACTGGTTTCCCCCAGCCCCAAAAATTGAATTTCAGAGTTGGAAATAGATTTAAAATGACCTCCACACCTGTGGCACTTGGGAGGCTGAGGCAGGAGAATCTTTACAAGTTCAAGACCAGCTTGGGCTACAAAGTGAGCTCAAGGCCAGCCTGAACTGCAAAGCAAGACCCTGTCTCAAAAAGACCAAATAAATAAATAAATAACCTCCAACAGTCATGTAGTATCTATTTAGTTTAAAAAGTTTTTTTTTCAATTTAGTAGCACTTAGCGTTTCCATTGTAATAATTGCTTGTTTAAAAGTTCATTGTTGGTAAATAGTGAAAAACATATGGCAAGGTCATTGTTCCTTAGTCCTGTGATTCAGAAACAGATCCAGCTGTCTTCTATCTGCCTCTCTTCTAAATCTGGAACCTAATTTTAAGTGTTTCAAATGGTGACTCTATTGCACATTCGATGTTTGCAATGAGCAGCCTCCAAAGTGACCCCGGGGATCCCCCAACCTCCTGGAGTCCCTGTGCCCTGTGAATCGCTCCCTTTTCACTGACTCTCCTCTAGCAAAAGGGAGACAGTGGAGTGGCAATGCCAGTGGCAGGTGCTGAAGAGAAGGGGTTCCG
Source organism: Hydrochoerus hydrochaeris (assembly GCA_004027455.1). Classification (NCBI taxonomy): domain Eukaryota; kingdom Metazoa; phylum Chordata; class Mammalia; order Rodentia; family Hydrochaeridae; genus Hydrochoerus; species Hydrochoerus hydrochaeris. The sequence continues at coordinate 206,009 of PVLA01002463.1, forward strand.
TCGCACGTGTGCACACCTCTTTCTTCCTTCTGGGTTGCTCATCTTGGGGGAAGCGAACTGCCGCGCTGTAAGGAATCCTGCCACGTAATGAGAAGCCAGGGACATCAGTCCACACCCATGCACCAAAACCACTTCCCAAAAACACCTGGGAGTTGACTTCCAAGTGGATTCTTCAGCTTCGTGACTGGAGCGTTGAGAACATGGGATGCTGCGTCGGTGGCTACACTGCAGCCCTGTGAGAATCGGAGCCGCTCAGCAAAGCCACTCCCGGGCCCCTGAACCAGAGAAACCGTGACAGGACAAGTAACTGTTCTTAGCAACTGGATTTTGAATTCATGTGCTACACATAAGACGAGGAATAAAATCTGTATACCGTTTCTTATCTCTTCTACTGATGCCATGTGGTTTGTAGCAGGTAGTGACATCCTACTGAGACAACTATGCTTGAATGATACCAAGTGTGAGTATTCATACTTGTTTCCTCTGTGGCGAATGGTTCCTCTCTTCTGACACCCTCACTTAGTTCCCTTTTGCTGCTGTTACAAACACCATTGAAGTAAACATCTTGTAACATAGTGCTGCTTCTGGGTTGTTTAGCTGCTATCTTAAGATACATTGGGGTGGGTGATAGAATGAAGAGCACGTTTGGACTTCTGGATCAAAAGGTTAGCATATTTCTGTTTCCCTATTTCCTTATTGCAAACCACTCTCCAGGAGATAGGATAAATCAGTATACTTCTCCCAGAAACGCATGTAATATCCATTTCACCAGACCTCTGGTTTTTATTGATTGCTGATAAGTTGATCAACAGGGTATTTTCTTGTCCTACAGATGCTAAAAGGAAATCATTTTCATGGTTACCTTTCATTCTTAAAGGAAAGAGGAATACACGTAGTGGAATACTGAGACAAGCAACTGAATACTACTCTGACACAGCGCCATCCGAGGGTCTCTGTCTGCAGTGTTGACACAGTGGTCCCCGGCTGCGTGCTTCTGTGGAGCTCTGACAGTGTGCCTGCTGCAACTGAAAGCATGGAAGTTTTATCTTTTATTTCACTTTATTTTATTTGAAATAGCCATATAGAATTACTGCCTGCCATGTTAGACTGCATAGCACTGAAGGATTCAAGGGAAAATTAGCCTTCTGTCAGACAAAATTGAAATTTGAGACACGGAAGTTTTCAGGTACTCAGCAATGTCACCTTGCCCTGCCCATTGCCTTTAAATAGGATTTTCTGTGGGGCTGTCATTCAGCTCAAAATACTGTTATCTCCAAAATGGCTCTCCAGCCCCAGTACTCCCATAAAATGAGCTCATGTTGGCTTCCATGGAGGACAAGCTCAGCGGGACCTAGCGTCACTGATGTGAGGATGCGAGGGTACTTGATTGGTGGTTGTGTATTTATGCCTTTCATTTCATCCACACCTCTGACACTCCCACCTAGTGGCCTTGCAAACCACAATACATGTTACAAGGGCTAGGAAGGAAGGAAGGAAAGAAAGGTGGGAGGAAGGAAGGAAGGAAGGGAGGGAGGGAGGAGGGAAGATGGTGATTGACAAGGGAACTGGTGATATACACAGTTTGTCTACAGGGCACCAGGATTTGGGTCCAAGCCTTTGCCGATAACATTTGAATCTCTTTTAGTCTTGTAAATAGCCCAGAAAGGAAGGTGTCATTCGTTTTTGCTGTTTGGCAGAGGGGGAGATAGCTAGTAAGTGGCACCTCCCATGTTTGAGCTACATCTGTCCGTCTCCAAGCCCTGTCCTCTCCCACTGTCCTGCATCATGCCGTGATGCTGTGGGCTGGAACACCGTGCATTATTTACACCTTGTCACACTGTCACGGTGGTGACTGAACTGTTTCCCCCTCGGGTAGCTATGGATGCTGGGGGAAATTGCTGGAGAATGACAAGTCCCTCCATTTGCCCCAAACCTGGCTCTCTCACTTCTCGTTGCTCACCGACTTCTAATGTGCCAGTGGGGTCCTAACGCGGTTAACCATTTGCCTGGGGCAGAAAGATAAAGCTTCTGGCACACAATTAAAACCTCACCTCACCCAATTGGGCAACTAATGAGATAGCAAGAGTCGAAACTGCCTACTTAAAGCATAGTTTGTATCCCAGATCCGTTTCATGGGGCAAGTGACTTAGTGGCAGAGTAGCGTTGCCTGGAGGTGCTGTTGGAAATGTAATTACGTGGTCCTCCAAGCCACTCTTGGTTGCCCATGCGTGTTTACACACAGGCTCACACAACTCTGTCTGAAAACACTGGAGTGGGCAGTAGACCCCGAGCGCCCTTCTGACTGGCTGGCCAGCCTTCTCGTCATCTGTACCCTGGCCTGAAAACGGAGGTTCACTGTGGACTGTCTAGTTTCAGATGGTAACCGATGTTCATGGGCCCTGCGTGTCTGCAGGGGTCAGTTAGAATAATACAAAGTGAGAGTTTCTTAAGCATGGGGTGAGATCAAGGCCAGAACCTTTTCGAGATATTACTGAGAGTTTAGAACTCATGTTTATGGCCCCATTCCTGCTTTTGTTGTTAAAAGATTTCCTACAACAAATTCAGTTAAGCAAGTTAACTTTAGCTTATTTTATTTAACAAATGTTACTCGAAAATCAGCTGAGTGGAAAGTACCCTAAGTACTGTTTAGTGCCTACATCAGCTGAACGAGTTGGAAACCTAAGGCCTGCTCACAGCTCATAAGGGGAGGCAAGAGAAAGACAATAAATCACAAAACAAACATGTCAATAAGATAATACTACACGCTGATGAATATTAATAAGGAAATTAAAACCCATAATAGTGAAAGGCTAAAAATAAAAAAATTATAGGAATAATGGCCAGGGGACCACATAGGCTGAGTTGGGTGGACTGAGGAGTCGGTTGTACAGAAACGTCTAGAAGAAGAGAGAGCGCTCCCCACAGAGAGAGCACTGAGTGCCAGAACACTGGAGTGAAAATGAGCAGGCTTCACTTCCTCTGGAAAACAAAGATGGTGGATGGCGCCCCACAAAGATACAATGAGGGAGAGAGAGGAGAGGAGAGGTCAAATCATACATGGCTGCACTCTGTGTGACAGTTAAATGAGGCTGTCAGTTTGACTGGTTTGAGAGCCACTCAGAATGAGTAAAGCACACCTCTGGGTGCGCAGGTCATACAGATGTAGCCTTGTCATACAGATCTAGTCCCTGGCCTCTGTGTCTGGCACAGTTCCCCTACTCTGCTTCCAGCTGCTTTGAGTTGAGCAACTCTGCTCCACCACATCCTTCCTCCATAGGGTTCCTGCCTCGGTCAGAGCCTGATGACCATGGACTGGACCCCCTGAAACTGTGAGCCAAGTTAAACCTCACCTCCTTTAAACTGAGCACAAAGTATTGTGGAAACGATAGGAAAGCTACTACTATCAAGAGAGAAGGGTTTTAAATCCATGCCAATAACTATTTCACATGTAGTGTCACAAAACACTACATTGAGTGCCTTTACATACATTTTATCTTCGGATGACACCAACTCTATGAGAGGGACATTATTTTCTCCATATAGATGAGGAAACTGGTGCTCAGGCTTGTTTAACTAAAACTTTAGCTTAAGATCGCAGGTAAAAAGCAGAGAAGCCAGGCCCCAAATCTATGTGTATCTGACCCCAGAGCTTGCTCTGGGACAGCTCCCTGGACTCTCAGACTAGACCGTGTCATGGTGGAAGATGGGGGTAATGAGTGCGCATGTGCTGTGTGTGTCTTTCGTAAGGGATGCTTGGTTCTCCCCCATTGCCTGGCAGCTTACTTCTCCATCCGTCCTCTCAACACTGCAGTACACATCTGTTTGCTGAGGGGACCACGTGCGAGGGTGAGAAGGTGCAGAGTGGTGGCCATGGAGCAGCCTGCAACACTCACTCTGATGGGTCACCCCTCCCGAAAGGATGAATAGGGTGGTATCAGGCTGTAACAGTTCTCATGCCAGCAGCACAACTGTGTAAAGAAGCAAACAAAATCAAATGTGTGAACTGTGTCTTTCAAGGTGTTTTTTCATCCCTAGGTGACAAAAAGTCTCTAGAACATTTCTGGCAAACTGACCACATGAGCTAACAGGGCGTGGCAGAGGTCATCTTACCTGGCAAGGACATCTGGACCCGCTGCCCTGTGGATTCTGTCTGGCCATTACCCTCTGGACATCATGGGTATATGATGTGGGACAATGTCCAACATACAAGACAGCCTTCGATCCCAAGTGCAGCTGTAATTTGGGTTTGCTTAGTCTGTGGTTTCTCAGCCTGGGCACTATTGATATTTTGAACTGAATCATACTTGGTGAGGGATACTGTCCTCATCACTGTAGGATATTGAGGACCTTAAAACCATTATAATGAGCAGCGGAAAATTTGATCGAATATATATGGACTCCACCAGCTACTTCAAAAAAATTTTTGTTTTCTATCTCCTTGTGCTGATTAGGATAATTAACCCTAGCTACCTAATAAATGCCAAAATTCTCAGTGGCTGATTGAGTACTCATCTATTTTTCACACAAAATATTCTGATGCTGATCTCCAAGCAGTAAATCAGGTGTGGCCTTCCTGAAGAGATGGCCATGCCATCTGTAAGCGGGGTACAGTCCGTCACTTGTACTTCCAGCTCAAGGGTCACAAGCCAGGAAGCACTGCCTTTCTTCAGGAAAAGGAGAAGAAAGCAGGGCTTAGTACCACAGAGCATGCCTGTGTCGTCATCCTAGCAGTCAGGTTTTTAGTTTACTTAATCATAGTGAGAATCCTATTTATTTGTTGTTTTGAGTGCTTTCATTTGCAAGTTAGCAATATTTATCACGGCACAGTCTCCCCTACACATGCCTGGCTTCAGAATCTCAGACTCCCTACCCCTTATCCATCCATTCCCATTTAAGAGGTCCATGGATATTGCCTTAAGAATCCACAATTCTTAGCTTCCCGGGGAAGGAGGTGAGGAGACACTCAGGAGTCACTGATCTCTCACCACTGTGTGTTCTCATATCTTCTTTTCTGCTGTCCTCCACTACGGCAATAAATTAAGAGTTGGTTGCCATGTTTCTGGGATTTCTTACTGTCTTAGTTACTTTTCTCATTGCTGAGACAAAATCTCCAGTACCCAAGGTTAATGGGGGAAAGGTTTATTTTAGCTCACAGTTTGTAGAGGTTTCAGTCTCTCATTAACTGGTGGAGCAGCACATGGCAGACAGGCATCGCAGAGGAGAAGCAGTCCATGGCAAAGCAGGGCAGCAAAGCAGAAAAAACAACAGCAGCCCTCTTTCTGTCCCTTACATTCTATCCAGGCTACTGGCCCTTAGAGCTGTGGCACTCGCACTCAAGGTGGGGCAGCCTTAATCCTAGCATCACACTGTGAAGCAATCTCAGCATCACATCATTAATCCCAGCATCACACACTCTAGATCCAGCCACCTCTGCAAAGCTTCACTTATGACCGCATGAGGCTTTGGGGGGACATCTACACATAAGCTGTAACACTTACAAACAAAAGCTATATTGTTGTCAGCTGATTTCAGTCCTCCAATCTGAAAAACCCTCCCATCCTAACTGTACCAGCTCCTGCCATCTCCACATCATTGCTCTGTCTCCAGGCTACTATATTTCCTTGACGAATGTGCTATATGACACATTATTTTCCTATAAAATGCAAATTTGATGGAGTTAATCCTTGGCCCAAACTCACCAATGGTTTTCCATTGTCCTAGAGTCAAGCACAAATGTTTCATCATCTACCCGGAGCCCCTTTCTTTTCTATTGCATCTCAAGACTGGCATGTCCCTGACACCTAGTGGGCCCTGCAAAAAATCTGGTGAGCAGAAGAGTTTGTATAATACAGTGAGCTGTGCATGCATGTAAACATATCATAGGAATTAGCCACATTTTCCCCTCCCCCTTTAAAATGGAAATCAGCTTACATTAGTTCTACTGTGTTAAGAACTTCGTCTTGGGCTGGGGATTTAGCTCAGCAGCATAAGCGCCTGCCTTGTTAGAGTGCAGTCGTGAGTTCAATCCCCAGTACCAAAAAAAAAAAAGAACTTAGTCTTGACAGTAGTTTTCTATCTTCATGGAAACCTACATATCACTTAATAAACACTGCATGTCTGCATGTTTACATGTATATAGTATGTTATGTTATATATACATTATATATTAAACTTTTAAGTATACACTTATCTATGTATCCATTGTGTATATTACATTCCTACATATAAATATACTCCATGAATATATGTATGTGTAAATGTATATATTTATATCTATAATCTATTTTTTCTGATCTTTATGCCACCATGATTGGTAAGAATGTTATAACCACTGTTTGTAAAACAGATATGAAAACTGAAACTAGCAAGGAAAGCTGAGCTGAACAGAGTTGCACAGCAAGTAATCAAGAGCCAAGGTCTTTTACAATTTTATTGGTACATTTTAGATACACGTGATGATGCTACTCACCATGAGGAATTTGTACCTCTATATGATACATTCTGCTGCTTCTTTTTACCATTCCTTCCCCATCTTTTCCACCCAGCTTTCCTCCTTATTTACAAAAACTTTGTTTCTACCTTTTTCCTTCTATTCTCATTTTTCTTGTCCCTTTCTTCCTTTCCCCTTCCCTTGTTCCCCTTCCCATTTGAATATTTTCTTCCCATTTCTCAATGTCTATTATGTATTTTGGTTCTTATCTACACTTTTAGTTTCTCACACCAAAGAATATGGTTTTTTTTTTAACATATGTGTGTCCTATTTAGAGAATAACCTCAAGGTGTATTCATTTAACTAGAAATGTCCCAAGCTTAATCTTCTTTATGGCAGAGAAGTACTCCATCGTATTGAAAAATGCACATCTTTTTTATCCATTTGTTGGTTGGTGGGCATTGGAGTTGTTTCTAAGATCTGTCTATTATAAAACGTGCTGCTATAAACGGGTGTGCATGCACCAGTGTGGTAAGACACTGTTAACTTTCAGGAAGGTAACAGTTAGGTGAATAGCTAGATCAAATGGAGCCTCTACTTTCAGTTTTTTAGAAATCTCCACACTGATTTCCCCAGTATTTGCACTGGTCTACACATCTACCGACAGTGGAAAAGGGTTTTTTTTCCACCACAGCCCCTCCAACACTTGTTATTGGTTGATTTATTGAGAACAACCATTCTTTCTGGAGTGAGATGGAATCTCAACATTGTTTTTATTTGCATCTCTTGAATGACCAGTGACACTAAACATTTTTTCTATATTTATTTGCTATTTCATCTTCTTTATCTGATAAGTTTCTATTCATTTTAGCTACCTATTTGTGGATGGGGGTCTTTAAATTTGGGAGGGATTTGATTTGAGTGTATTATATACCTAAATATTAGTCCTTTATTTGAGGGACAACTGGCAAAGAGATTTTGCCCACCCTGGGGGTCATCTCTTCCCTCTGTTGGTGGTTCCTTTTGCTGCACAAAATCTTTTTAATAAGATAAGATTCCAGTCGTTGATTCTTTGTGATATTTCCTGTGTGATCAGGGTTTTGTTCATAAAGTCTTTACCTACACCAGTGTCTTCAATAGTTCTACCTTTTTTATCTTCCAGAAGATTTACTGTTTCTGTTTTAATATTCAGATCTTTGATCTATTTCAATTTCAGTTTAGTGCATGGTGAAAAAATGGGCCCAATTTTAATCTTCAGCATGTGCAATGACAGTTTCTCTAGCACCATTTATTAAAGAAGCCGTCTTTCTTGCAGTAAAAGTGTCCGGCTCTTTTGGCTAAGATAAGGTGGCTGAATATGCTTGAAGTTGTTTCTCCATTTTCTAGTCTGTTCCACTGATCCTTGGATTTGTTTGTTTGTTTTTGTCAGTACCATGCTGTTTTGTCACAGTAGTTTTATAGTATAATTTCAAGTCAGGGCTTTTGATACCTTCATTCCCAGAATTGCTTTTGGCATTCTACGTCTCTCCTGATTCCCAGTGAATTTTAGGATTGTTTTCTATAGTTCTGTGAGATATGCTATTAGAATTGCATTAAATCTGTATAACAGTTTTGAAAGTATGGCCATTTTCACTATAGTGGTTCTTTGTACCCAAGAACAAGGGATATCTTCCCATTTTCTGACCCCTTTGATCTCCTTTTCCAGAGTACTGTAGTTTTCAATATAAAGCTCTTTTACTTCCTTTGTTAGATTGATGTCTCAGTCTTTCATTATTTTTTGGATGCTATTTAAAAGTGTTGTTTCCCTTATTTCTCTCTAGTGAGTTTGTTATTAGCGTATAAGAATGCTATTGATGCTTGGATGTTGACTTTGCATCCACTTATGCTACTGAACTTGGTTATTAAGTCTAGAAGTCTTTTGGTGGAGTTTTTGGGGTTTTCTATCCATGAATAATGATAATTTAACTTCTTCTTCTTTTCCTATCTTTATTCCTTTTATTTCTTTCTCTTATTTAATTGCTTTGACTGATGTTTCCCAAACTACACTGAATAAGAATGGCAGCTGTGGACATTGTTCCTGATTTTAGAGTGAAAGCTCTCAGTTTTTGTCATTTAGTATGATGCTGGCTGTTGGTTTGTCATAGATAGCTTTGATCAGATTGAGATAAAGACCATCTATTGCAGTTTTCTGTAGGATTTTTATCATGAGTGTTGGACTTTGTCAAATGCTTTTTTCTGCATCTATCGAGATGATCATATAGTTCTTGTCCTTGGCTCTGTTAATACAATGTATGTTGAACCACTCCTGCATCCCTGGGGTGAATCATACTTGGTCATGGTGTATAAGCTTCTTGATGATTTGTGGCATTCTGTTTGCCAGTATCTTACTGAGGATTTTGCATCTGTGTTCATTAGGGCGATTGGCCTGTAGTTCTCTTTTTAGTATGGATTCTTCTCTGGTTTTGGTATCAGGATAATGCTTGCTTCCAGGAATGAATCTGGGAATTTGCTTCCCTTATATTTCATTAGAATTTGAGAAGTAGGGGCATGGGTATTCTCTAAATTTCTTGTAGAATTCAGCAGTGACTCCATCAGAACCTGAGCTTTTTGTTGGTGGTGGTGGTGGCGGTTTTTAATTACATCTTCAATTTCATTGAAGAGCCAAGAATGAATGGAGATCTAGCCTCTATGTCTAGACCTTTGTCTTTTTATTACACCACATTTTTAGAATTTCCTGCTTCTGATTCCATGCCAACATTTATGCTGCAGACAGAGTCCCTCTCCTTCATAAATAAGCAAGTGAAATCAACATTTAGGTTTACAAGCAGAAGCCTGTGGCCAGTGTCTACTAGAAGGCTCTCCTGAAATCCTTTTTACCATTTCCCCCTAGAATATACAGTTTTGTATTTCCTAGCAACCTTATCCCAAAAGTCAAGTCCTCTTTGCATCTCTCCTCCTTTCTCTCCTGTCTCTTTTTACATGAACCAGGGTTTCTTAACCCTGACACCACTGACCTTGTGCCCGAGCATGTGGGACTGCCCTGTGACCTGCGGGATGTTGAGTGTTACCCAGCTCCCAAGCTGTGGCCATCAGAAGAGTTTCCAGACATTACCAAATGTACCCATTGAGAACACCAGCATAGCGGGCTGCAAAAAGGTTCCTAATCTACGGATAGTGACTGGCCCTAACGTAAGAGACCCTTATAAAATCAAAGAGCGTTAAGTTGGCCTTCTCGAGGTGAGAAATAGCAGGTATCAGAACGCTGGGGTGAGATCTTAACCCAGCTCTAGCCACACTGCGTTTATATGCCTCCAGCTTTCCTTTTGCTAGGCTCAGTTTCCTACACCTTTTATGATGATCTGTTCAGGAGGAGGAAAAGACAGTAAAAAAGAGAGTGGGGGAAAAAACCATGCAGTTTGAAAATGACATGGTCTTACAGTCTGTCCAGCTAATAGAATTATGCACCACAGTTTAAATTTAGACATTGGATTTCATCTCTTACTTAAATGTATCTGTGTGTTTTAATAGGGACATTCAGCTTTGCTTTTGTTAATGCAAAAACATTAAGGCACCAGCCCTCAATCCTAAAGCCTTAAAGGGCTGTTTCCAGCAGAACCTGTCATAAAATGTGCTCTCAAGCGTGTCCCCTTTAAGAGACTCCAGAATTAAATGTTCCCGTATGTGAATTTTATTTTGTACAGCACATTTGCTTTATGGCTACAATTAAGTTAGATGTGCCGATAACAATGTCTGTTTTCCATTTTAAATCGCACATTTCAGACAGTGTGCATTGTTTTATTATCTAATCCACATGCTTTTAATTGCAATTATGGTCCCTTATGAGTCCCCTGGGAGGGCATGATTGCAATTAAAAATGTAATTTAAATGTTAATTAATTACATTCATTTTCTAAACTGGGAAAATTTCATTTATTATTTTCATGTGTTGTGCACTTATCCTAAATGCATTACCTTCTAAATGTTTTTTTTCCTAAATTAAGTGTTATGTTTATAAAACAGGGTGTTTAATACCCTTTAAAATTTTTGTGAGGGTGTTTGTACAAATTATTACTTTAAATTAATTGATTCTGATCTATATGTATATGTTCTACATATAGTAAAAATACTATAGTTGATTTTTGTCAAGCTAATTCATGGCATCAAGATACATGTTTTCCTCATTTATTTTCTGATTAACTTTTCTATGAAGGAAAAGTCTGTGCTTTTTTATTGCTATTGTTATTATTGTTTTTTTCTTAAACAAAGGGAGAAAGGTATTGTTACTAGAAATGATACAGATCATTAATATGAAAAGAGGTTTCCCCCAGATGAAAATTGCAACCTAAGGAAGAAATTTACAGTTAGATTAATAAGTCATCCTGCCTCAAATAAAGAATAAAAAAAGACCACAAAGACATGAGCCTTTAAGATCACTGTAACTTTCTGGGGAAAAAATTTTTTATACATATCTGAATTTATCTAGCCAAGACTATCATTTTATGATCTCACTTTGCCTAGAATAAGAGTCATTTTAGAAATGAAGAATTATAAAGAAATAGCTCCCTACCTTAAACTGCAAGCCATATCAATTTTGTCTAGTATTAGTGAATTGAAGTGTAAGCCCCAAGAGAACCAGGACAGAATTTAAGTGGATTTTTTCCCAATTCAATTTCAAGCATATGTTATATATGATCAATTAATTAATAAAAGTTTTTGAGGATTATTGTCCCATGTTGGTGTTTTCTGGCAAATCTTTCTTGATTTTGAGCTCATTAAGTTTTAAAATACCTGTTAAATCTGAACTGTAGCTATCGCCTTGTTTTGTTGGATTTGAAATATTCAGTGGAGGCCTAGGAAAATTCCAGTCAGTTAACAGTTTTATCTAGTATCCAGTCAACATGGCTGCTCTGTGAACAAATGAGGAAGAGGGGAGGTCCCATCCCAGCATGCTCTGCAAATATTCTTGAACTCTTCACTTGGGTCGGGGCTTGAATCATTTATAAAATTACCCACAAGCCTCTGGACCAGATTATGTAGTGAAAGCCTCACAACAATTCTGTGAAATGAGTGGTAGCGTTATTTCCAAGTATTAGAGGGGAAACTGAGGCACACAGTAACCCGATAACATTCTAAATCTGGCAGCCGGAAGGAACCAAGCCAGGATTTCTGGCTGGAAGCTGAGTCTGGGCCTTACCTGCTATTCCATATCCGGAACGGGAGAATGATTATGGAAAACTCTGCCAGATCTCTCGGAAGGAACAAGAGAGGGCCCCAGAAGGCAAAAAAGGAAAGGTGGGAGTCAGGCTCAGAAGCCCAACTCCTGGAGCTTGAGTCCTGGTGCCATTTCTGCAACCTTAGATGAACTACCCTTCCCCTAGGAGCCTCAGTTTCCCATCCCGGGAGGCTGGGATGACCCAACGTTGAACGCGCAGGAAGCCCAGTGCCCTCCCAGCGCCTGGGGATCCCCACCCAGGCTGCAGTGGCTGTGAGGTGAAAGCAGGCCTAACAGGGCCAGGGTTTAGTTCAGCGGTGCAAGCGCCTGCCTGGCAAGCATGAGGTCGTGAGTTCAATCCCCAATACAAAAAAAGAGAGAGAGAGAGAGCAGGAGTCCCGGATGAAAGGCTGAAGTGAATGGGCTTCTCCAGGATTTGTCACAATCAATGACGTCATATCCACCTCCTAGAAGGATAGGTGGATTTAAATTAATAATAATAAGCCATACTGGCCTGGATGGAGCATCTAGCTGTATTTCTATGGGCAAGTGGAGTGGGCGCTGAGGCCGGGCTCACCTTAGAGGTCTGCCTCTGTGTGTCCCCTGTGGGGGGAGGGTGTGACACCTCACTGCCGATTGCTGTCACACCTTGTCAGCCCCGCAGTCAGAGGGAGAAGAGCTTTGGGGTATTACATTAGCTTCTTTGGGAAGTCCCAGGGCTGCTTCTCCTTTTGGATTTTCCTTGAGCAGATGGGTCCCCATCGTGGGAAGCCTGAAATGGTTGTAGGGTGCTGAAGTCCAAGAAGGAGAGTTCTCAGAGTCCTATGTAGGTCACCCCAAAGAAATACGGGACTGTCTAACCGGGACTCTGACCAACAGTCCCACAGCTGTAGGGAGGAGGCAGGTGCTGGAGGAAATGGATGATAGTGGGGAAAGACAAGAAGAAGAATCACTAGGTGACTACAGCATCCGGGCTGAGGGGCCAAGTGGCAAGTGCCCTTTTCCATGTTGATTTTTCTTTATTTTACAAGCATCTTTCCCCACAAGCCTGCTTTTCCTGAGCTTTTAGAAGGAAATGTGGGAGCAGTGACTTGTGGGGGGCCGTTGGCTGAGGCACAGCTACCTGGCCTTTTTCTTCTTCTACCTCGGCTCCCGGTGGCTGGTGTGAGATGTTCACCAATCACAGGTCACCCAGGGCTCCAAGAGCAATGTCATCTTGGGGCCATGGCTTTGGCTTTCTCTGGGGAAGCGTCACCTCTCTTTCAGTGCATGGGTACATTTGTCATCCTGTCTGATTCTCACAAAACCCTCAGAGGGACTCAGGGTTTCCTTCTCATTCCAGTGTGTGGGCAGCTAAGGCCCAGGCCACAGCGAATTCCATCAGCTCACCGGACGCCTTAGACCCGGGTGGGGTCCTAGCATGTGGCCACCATTAGAGGGTGTCACGCAGACCGAGTCTCCCCTCTCCTCTAGTGTATTCATGCAGCTGCATTTTACTGAGCACATATTAGTGTCAGCGGCCTGTCTGGCTGGGGACACACTGCAGAGAAAAGGTCAGAGCCTGATTCCCTCAGAGAGTGTACCCCAGCACAGGAGACTCAGAGCTAATAAATAACTAGCAAGAGGACTTTAGACAATTACAAGTGCCATGGGACACACACACACACACTCACACACGCATGCACTGAATCCTGATAGCTGGCGTGTGAGACAACTCAGCTGCCCCCTTGCCCTTCCATTGCTAGATGTTTGCCCCTGTTGATGATCTGCTCTGATTAGGTCCTGCTCTTCCATGAAGAAACTACCTTCAGGCTTTTCTCTGCCCGCCTCTATTCCCAAGTCTCCTCCTAGTCTCGCTTCCTCTTACCTTCACCTGTTTCTCCCCCTCTTCATCTATCTTTTGCTTCTCCCTAAAAGCCCTCAAAGAACCCTGAAAGTCACCTCATTCCTTGCCCTCATCCTCATCCATCACTAGTTGCGTCCATCCAGCAGGGGTCAGACCCACTGTCCCAGAATCCTCACGAAGTCGGGGCTACTGGGCTCAGCTCAACCCACTCCCCAGCATGGGGAGCCAGGGAGCCCGTTTTGAGAGCTCTCTTAATTGGGGGTTTCTAGGAGCAGTGTTATAATGAAAAACCAAGCCATGCATCACCCCTGGGGTGCTGATTACTGCAGGAGACGACCACGACCAGTACCAAACTCCCTCATTATTTCACAGGGCATAAGTCAAGGGTGACAGAATATTCATGGCTTAATCAGCACTGTTATCTCAAAGTCACTTGGTTTAGGAGTGTACTCTTTCCATGTACTTGCAGAGCCTGTCTGACTTACAAAGGGAAGCAGACACCTGAACCACTTAGAGGGAAAATCTCTGTTCTTAACCAGTGTGGCTCTGGGTTCCAGTGTAGCTAAAGACCACTGGCTCCCGTGTTGACAGAGTTAGCGTGGAGGACTAGCTGAGGGGTTAGTGTGGGCATCTTCAATTTCACCATGCAAATCCATCACTGGAGGCTCATTGAAATGCAGAAACTGACTCCACAATTTTGATGCACCCTGAGATTCTACATCTCCAAAGTGCCTCTGGTGGCTCTGGACCTCAGGACCATTCTTTGAGAAGCTTTAGACCGGGTGTTTGGTACCAGTTCTGTCCCTAGGGGCTGCATAATGATTTTTTTCCTGCATCTCATTTATAAAAAATGTTTTCCCTTCCTCGATTATAAAAAATGTTTAAGTTGTATTTTATTGTTGTACTGATATAAAGACAAATTAGCATTCTGCACATGAGGAGTCTCTTCTATCTCAAAGTTCATTATTGACTCGGAGAAGAAATGAAAATCTATGTTTTGGCCCTTGAGTGGTGTGGTCCAAAACCACTATCCTTTGCAAGCCCCGTATAGAAGTCAGCCTTGCCATTGTCTTACTGATTTTGTCACTGAACTACCTAAGTCTCGGTTTCTTCACATTGAAGTGGGGAACCACAGAACTATTCCACTGTTTCTGCCCTTTTGAACAGTGCCCGGTGCACTCTGAAAACTTTTTCTTTCTTTTCCAAAGTTGCTAGACTCCCAGTCATGGCCATTGTCTCACGGCCCATTAAAAGTCAGATTCTACAAAGATCACAGCCCTCTCTTGGCAGCGCTGCTGGACGTGTCCTGCTGGTCATGGGACCCTGGTAATTTCCATAATCAATCTCTTTTGCCTTCTATTCCTGTGCTATTCTGCTGCTCCCCTTCTAGAAGGAAGGGCCCCATGGCCTCTTGGAGGAAGTGGACAGCGAGTTCGCACTAACCTCTGCCTTCGGTTGTGACACAGCCTCCCCCAGGGCCCGGGCCTCCTCCACTCAGTTTCCCTGCTCATCCTTCCGGTAGGAAAGCAACGCCACCCGTGACCGATCCTGAGTTAGCTGTAGATCTCTCTGCCTGTCACTCCGAGGTACCAAACGAAGCTCAGAGCTAATTGCCTAAGACAGTGTCATCACTGCATCCATATCTTTTGTTTCCTTTAACTCTCGATCCCTCTTCTTTGGATTTGCAGACTCCCCTCACTATAAAGTACACCCTGCATCTATCAGAGCTTTACTTACAGGGGAGGGCAGTGAAGGACAGGTGGACAGAAACTGCAGCCCATTAAGTGGACTCATAAATCGCCAGCGACCTCCCTCCCTCAATGAAAATTAAAATAAGGTGGTTTCGGATTGGAAAACTCAATCGTATTCTACAGGATTTGATAAGATCCTGAAGTCCCATTAAGGAAATTGTGATCACTAGGTCCTGAGCCTCTCTTCATAAAAAAGACAGCACAAAATGATGACTTTTTTTATATTTCCAAGTACTCGTAGCATGCAGTACGTGTAGCAACAGATAAATGAAGATCTTGCGGTAAATTTCCATTTCCAAGATACAGTGATTTTTAAATTTCCTCCTGCTATAATTCCAACCACATGTATTCTATGAACTAATAATTTAAAATCATAAGTTTTCCTAGGAACGTGATGTGGCAATTAAAAACATTCATTCACTAAAATACAAGTTGTGCTTTAGTATTTTTTTTTTTTTTTTTGAGAGAAAAGAAGTCAAATCCTGCTATTTGGTCAGACTGTCTTCTGCTGAGTTTCTCGTCATCACAGTTCTAGTCTTTCCCTGAAATGTATTTTCTGATTTTGACTTTTATTGATGGAAACACTGACACTTTTTTTTTTTACTTTTTTTTTTAAAGTATCTCTTTTCTCAAAAGAAATCACCACTGGAGCATCTTTTTCTCATTCCTTCTTCCAAGGAATTCTTCCAAATTGATTCACAGCACGTCCAATCCCAGTCTCCACTGCCAACCTCAATTATAAAATGGGAAGTGGGTGGAGGAATTATGTAGATGGGAAATGTGGAAAATATTTAGAAATGTTCAGTGTGCTTTCCTTAATCACACAATGCTGCATTCATAATTTTTGTTCCAAAAAACAACTTTCCAGATTTTTGGAAAGTGCTAGGGTGGCAAAAAAAAATCTAAGCAAGTTATTATAGGTGGGAGGCTGGAGGGACAAACCACCTGATACAACACAGTTTCTGGTTGTGCTAGAAGCTCAGCTTCCACGCCCATGGGCTTTCTGCTGGGATAGAAAGACACAGACCTCTGCTCAGCTATGATCTTCTCATTTCTCTTCTACTTCCTCCCTGGCTCTTACGGTACCTACCACCCATCAAGATTCCTTCTCTGTTAAACATGTCTCCTTAACAGCCTCACATATATCGAAGAGCTTTTGGCACATCCGCACATGTACTTTATAAATTTTAAGTTCAAACCAAAGAATACCAAGGGCCAGCAAAGATAAATGCCACCTGTTTTATCGTCAAGGTAACAATAACAGATTCACTGGAATTTACATAGCACTAAAGTCGATTTACATGCTTATTTACTCTGTTGTTCTCCTCTTTTTAAAAAAAAGATGGAGTTACCCTAGCAACTGTATTATCACATGATGTTCAGACTAACCATAATAGAAATACCTTCTGAAAGGCAAACACACATTTCTCCAGATGCATCTTAGATGCATAGTGTGATTTATAGAATTTTGATCCATTTTGGAACTGATGGCATGAGGTTCACATGGCACTAAGTACTTTTCTCATTAAGGATTTCTCTGGATTCAGAGACTGCTATAATAAAGGCAGTGACTGGGAGGAGAGGACAGTGCTAGCATCTTCTCAACCTGCAGCTAGATTTGCACGCTGACTCTCGTCAGCCATCAGCAGAAAAAAGCATAGTTGGTTGAGACCAAAATCTTTTGTTACATGTTTGCATAGGAGTAGGATTTTTTACTTCATTCAAACTTTGCCCTAATTCTAAGATGATGGCGTTCTCCCTTGAGGGGTGGTTGCCCCCTTTCTCTAATGCCAAATACTTCAAGGCAACAGCCAGCGGAGTAGGAGAAGCTTCTGAGAAATCTCAAAGCTTTAGTCACTATCAGCCAAATTAAGTTTCATTCCAGTTTCACAAGTTAATGAAGCCTGGGGTAAACTATAGCTTTCTGCAGGGGACCTCAGCAGAGCAGCTGTTCCCAATTTTGGCCCAATGTTGCCTGTTCAGAATAAATAAAGCCATGAAGGAGAACTCAGTGGTTCTGTAAACTCATGTGGAAATGGCCACATGACCAACTTCTTTCCCCTAACCCTGCTAACATAGCTCTGATTAGGAGCAGGGAGCTGTCTTGCTGAATCACTTGTGTGGCTTCTGGGATCCAAGCGTCCACCTGCCAGATACCTTCTGCGCAAACCCTCCCATGGATTCCCATCCCACCTGGCCAACTCTATCTCTTAGCTGTGGGAGCTGCTGCCACAACCTCTCCTACGTGATTTCTCAGCCCCTCCTTGCCAGGATCCTCTCGCTTCCTTCTATTCACAAGCTCTGTGTGACCTCAGTATTTTGCACTCATTTCTCTGATTCTTGTGTTGGTTAAGTTTATGTCCCAAGAGGCCTCGCCTGATCACCCTGGCGAAATTCCTCTTCCTGCACCCCGTTTTATCTGTTTAAAGCCTCAGTCCCTCCCTGAAATGATGTTGTACATATTATTGTTTGTTTCTTACATGTTTCCTCCAAAAAGCAATAGATGCCCCATGATAGAAGCCAAGTCTCGTGTTTCATGAAGGGACCCCAGATCCAGAGATGCCCATGCAATCACAGCCACCACTGTGTATATATTTACTCTGCAGACAAAAACCTGGAAGTCCAAAAGGATTCTGTTTCTAGCAGATCAAGAAAATGTGTACATGTTCAGCAACTTTCTCAAAAACACTGGATAGAAAGAAGGACAGAACCCATAGAAGTAGAAAGTGCCTTTGTTGTATCAAAAACCCTGGAGATTGGTAAAAGAAAAGTTTTATGTAGACAGTGACAAGTATCTTCAGACAGCCAGTTGTGCTGACCAGGAAGATCAAACCAAATAAAATAAAATACTCTAAATGAATAAAGTAGGTGAAGAAAATACAACCACACACATGATCTCTGCTCTCTGAATTTGCACTTGACATTTGAGGACACCAGTCCATACATACACTGTGCCTGGTTCATCCTTCCTTCCCCCTTTCCTCCCTCATTTCCTACCTTCTTCCTCCCTTCTTCTCTAGCTTTAATACTTAGTAAGCCCCCAGCCTGCCTCCAGCAAGTTTTAGAAGTTTCATCCATCCATCCATTCATTCATTCATTCACTGGTTTAATAGAAATGGACATAATATTCCATGCTAGGAGTACAAAGTGACAGGAAGCAGGACTTTCCCTCAGAGAGTTCCCAGTCTAAAGAAACTGAAGAATTTCAAATACATAGTTAACTAAATACTTAATAGGACTAAATTAAGTACACTGATCAAATTAAGAAATTCAAGGTCACTGACAATGAATCAGGGTGGTGCACATTTTGTCAGAGTTACTCTAAGGCTCTGGTTAAGCTGTGGCTCCCATTTTCCCTTTGATAAATGTGCTTGGAATGGAAAGCAGTGAACTACTGAGAGAATTTTCTATCTGTCTTTATTCCCAGATGGCTTATGAGTATCTCTTAATTCTGTAATTCTCTCCCTATCCCCTCAAGAGGTTGTGATGGTTGATAACACTGTGTGAACTTGAGAAGTTTACAAGTTTTACTGACTCAGCTGTTCTTTATCTTGGAGTGTAGAGGACATGCTCTAGGGTGGCTGTTTACACCCTCGAATACTGTGATGGTTGAATCATTGTGTCAATCTGAGAAGTTTAGAAACTTAACTAAGTGGCTCAGCAGGGGGCCAGGGTCCTTGCTTTGTAAACATCCTCAGCCTGTGCAGGAGGAGGGCACAGAGATAATGTAAGTGCTCCACTGACCCTAGGGAGGGTAACCTGCTCACAATATAAGAGGAAAAGAACCTTGCTCTCCCTTACTTTTGGCTCTTGCTGCTTTTGCTGTCTTCCACTGCTGTGAACATCACCTTTCAGTGTTCTCTACCGAGCAGTGCGTACTGGATTCATAGCGGCTGCAGAAAGTAACCCTTCCTGTGCTGAGGGGCAAAAGATCAGCAAAATCGGGGCGTTTCCTGATGCCCCCATTTCCACTCTACCATGATGTGAAAAAGTCCGGAGGCTGTGGTGGGACAGCTTCTGGAGATGTCTGATTCCCTTGTGAATGTTCAGGTCCCCTTTGATGTCAAAGTTGATTGAAAAACACAAAGGCCTGGGGCCCAAGAATTTCCGTGGTGTGGCCACGCCCACCGAATCTTGGAGGAGGGGCTTCTCTTCAGTCCTGTGCACCTGGACCTGGCCTGCGGTAGTGACAGTAATCCACACATACAAGTAGAAACCAACATGCATAGTCTCCAAGGAAGACAAACCCAAGGGGCCTAGGAGTTCACAGAAGTGCTTTCTTCAAACGGCAGATGAAGCAATCCTTGGTAGGACTCGAGATTCTCAGCTACCTGTGAGTGGACTGCTCATATGTGAGCACACATGTACATGTTCACACTCCGCTTCCACGCACATCCGTCATGGAGAGCTGATGACACACATACCCCCAGAAATGTCTTGGCAATGCAGGATAAGACAGATGGCAGGTTGGGGACTACTGCCCCCCCGACCATTGCCTAAAGTTGAAGCCACCCTCACTGCCTCCTATTTCGAGTTGTACAAAGCATTGCCTCTGGGATTTGACAGTGTTTTCAGAGGACAGAGGAGTGAGAGCAGCCAGGATAAGCCAACCACTGAAAGAAATCAAAGCATGATGGGGAGACCTCTCTGCTGATTTCACCCACTCCTCAGAACACTCAGGAGGGACTGGGGTGCCTCTGTTTACCCTTTGTCGGGGACAGAGATCCTCTAAGACCAGAGGAGTCACACCCAGGACCTCACTAGAAGACATGAAGTGCCAAGACCAAACCATCCGCCCTTCCCCAGTCACCTCCCCTCCCGGGTGGGTCTCTGGTTGTTTTATTTTGGCTTTTATCTTGCTGTTTATTTCTCCTTCTGGCTTCTCGTGGTCCTGTGACTTTACAACACAGCATCATCAAATAAATCATCTTTTCACTCATTGTCCCTTTGCTTCTCTCCATTCCAAGCACCAAGATCTGTGTCCCTTACAGCATTTGAAGTGATTTATGAATTCCATTCAACCAGCAAACACTTCCCGGGCCCCTTCTCAGGTATCAGTGTTACAAGGACCTGGGCTGTGGTTCTGGGAATAGTGTGATGAACAAAACCAGAACCAGCCCAGGCACCTAAGAAGAATGGATTCCACTTACTTTTTCTGGCTGCTAAGATAGCTTGGTGCTAATAGTTTGCATGGCTCAAAACTCATTTATCCCAGCCTCTTATTCTTTTAAAAAAATAACTTTTTTAAACAATGGAGGCAAAATGTAGATTATAAAACACTACAAAACAGAAACAAGCGAAAATAAGAAATAAAACTTCTTGCTTCCAGAACATTTTCTGTATGTATACATGGAAAAATATATAATATATGTATATATGTAATGAGGTCATAATATGCATGCTGTCCTATAATTTGCTATTTCCAGTCACCAATGTCTATATTCCATTTCAATAATTTTTTATCACTTTTAATGGGCAGACATATTCATATTTTTTTCATTGCACCAAAATGATATTTCAGCTAAATGGATGAAACTTCTCCCAAATCCAGGACCCTGTGCCACAGCCAATTGTCTCATCATGTAGGTCTTTCTTAATTCTGCACGATTTCCTATTAAGGATCCTCTGAGTCAAGAAGGAGATTTTTGCAGTTGTTTGGAGATTATCTTCTTTCTAGGTGGCTGGGAACTTCTCACTGTCATTTAACTTGCTCCTCCGTCCCCTGTAGAAGTGACATATGAAAATTTCCGGGCTGAAGCTGGACTTCTTTTCCCGGAACACATCACAGGTATAAGCACCACCGCAGTATGTGATGCTTGCTCCCGGCTGGTGATGTCTAGTGTAGCCTCCACTCCAAGCGGACGGCAGGTTGACTCCTCCAGGCTGCAGGTGCCTTCACCTCCTTGCAACTCAAGAGTAATCTTTATGGCTCTACTTTCTCTCTAAATAGACATCCAGTTGCCCATCAACCATTTACTTAATGGTTTCAACAGTAATTAGTAACCCTTGCTTGAATCAGTAATTTAATTAAAGGTTTTTAAATGATGCTTTTCTACATCTATCATCAGAGTACAATGATTTTATTGACTCTTAACCTTTATTCCTTGGCGATGGCTCTCATAACTCAAGCAGAGAAGGGGCTGAGCTGAACTTTACGGTGAATCCAGGGGCCCTGACTGAATGGCATTATCTTGGGACCTACCGTGTGAATCGATGGGGATTTTACTGACTTAGAACTTTCCTCAGCTCTGTAAGACTTCTTGATGCTTCCTTTCCCTCACTGTGACCATCACTGACTTGGCTTCTCTCTTTCACACACTTTCATTTATTTCATTCACATTTTCCTGTGATTTAAACTGATGATTAGCTGGAGGAGGCTTGTACTGTCCAGCCAGAGTTGACCACATGCATCTCTTTTCAGTTTTTTCACTGGTTACTTCCAATTGGCCATGGCAGGGATATTTACACCATGAAAATCTGAAAATGCTACAATTTAGCAATTTTTTTTTTAGATTTAGATATTAAACATTTACCAGCACAATGTTGGTTTGAGCCATTGATATTCAAACCGGGCTGAAAATATGGACTTGCCTGAAGAATTTTCTATAATACAAATTTCAAGCATACTGACTCAGAAAGCCTGGCCTTGAAGCTCTGCGTGTCTGTGTCTTTGATAAGATTCTGCACTAGGGTTTGAAGACAAGTGGTTAGCTCCAGGGAAACAAAACTGCAAAAGTGAACAAGTCCATCTCGCTCTTTCTGAGTGGTCCCAAGATGGACCCTCACCACTGTACTGGTCGGGGGGCCGGATGTCAATCCAAGTTAAAGATGGTTTCTTCTCACCTGCTTGTGGGCACTCATCACACCACCTTTCCCTCTGCCACTGCCTTTGCTGGGAGTCCTTTACCCTTTTTCCAGCTCATTCACGCTCTGGCATCACCTACATGCAGCTCTCCCAGGAGGAGGTGGCTGCTGCCTGTATTAACCATCTCCTTCATCAATCAGTTGGGGGAAGAATCACCTCTCTGCAGTCTCACTGGGAAAACCTGCCCCATCCTCGGGGTGGGGTGTGAATAGGGACCCCCGGGGTTTAACAAACCATGGGGCCAGCCCAAGAGAAAGCCCTGTGGCCTGATCTCCTCAATTACACATTTACCATTTTCCATCGAGCCTTTGGGATCTGGGGAGCCCTGCCTTTGTGTGCATTTAGCTAAGCTGAGTTTGAGGCCACAGAGCAAGCGACCTAATCAATTTCCTCGGCCCCCGTGCCTCTCAGAATCCAATATAGCATAGATACAGGACAGTGATAATGATTTGAAATTCGACGCTTCACTGCATGTCTGGGGGTGACAGAACCCAGGTGAACAAATGTCACGCCCAAGTGAGTATTGTTAGCCCCGGTCCAGCGCAATGTCGGAGCCCTTTGCAGTATTATGAGAATTCCTGTTCACTCTGTCGATAGGTTCAAGACAGCTCTTCCTTCTGAGCAGGTATCGATTGTGTATAGGTGCCCCCCACCATGCCATTTGTCATTTCTGATACAATGTCATGCTCTCGCTTGAAGCCCTAACGGGAGAGGTGACGGTGCTTAAAGAACCCCGGTGTCGCGAGCCCTGATGCATGGTTCCACGGGCTCTGTTTCTGCAGCAGTGAGCAGTTGGCTGGCTATTTGCTTTACCTTTTATCCAAGAATAACTGTGTGAGGAGTTCTGGAAGCGAGCAGTATCATTTTGTCAGATGTGGTTCGTGGCAAGCCGGGTGGTCCGAGCCGAACAGCTGCAGGATCTTAGCTCCGGCAGGATGTTAGTGGAGGGCCTGTGTAAATCTGAAGCCAGTCAAGCTGCACAGGCAGCCATTGGTTGAAAAGTTCTCAGCACTGTTTTTTTAAGGTGAGAGAACAGGAAATGCTGACGGAGAGAAGAAAAAGAAACACTGACAGGGCTTTAGATAATCAGAAGGAACCTTTGTGGAAAAACAGCATTGGAGAGGAAAGGGCAGGGCTGTCTCCAGGGAAAAGGGGAGCTGGTGGCCTGACAGTGGCACAGGGCCTGTAAGCCACCAGCCGTTCCTGAGTTCCTGGTGGTGTGGCTCAGGCAGCTACAGCCACCCCTAGACCACCGCCTTCTGGAGGTCTGCTGGTCACACAGATCACGCAGACTCACGAATGTGACAGGAAACAGGTCGGGAAGACTCTGATTCTGTCCCTGACCGCACAAGTGGGCTGTGATTGCCACACTTCATCCATCAGAATCGGCAGTTGTCAGGACAAATGGCAGTGGTTCTGTGCCCACGGTTTGCTTCTCAAAATTCGTGAGGCCCAAAATGCTGGCACAGTTCTAATGCAGTTTTGCACGGTGAGCGGGATGCTGTTTCTCTCTGCCGTCCCTCAGCCCAAGGAGGGAGAAGCCGGGCTGTGTCATTACAGCCATGATGCTGTGTGTACATCGCCTGGCTCTAAATCTGACCGGACTTTCAGAGAAAAACCTGACATGAGCCTCTGCTTCTAACTGGGGCCAAGGAACCTATTTTCAGAAAGTTCATGACGTTTCCAATGTTAAGAGGGAAATCTACACCCAACTCAAGTTATAAGGCAATGCCAAGAAATCTGGTTTCCTTGAGTCTGATTTCCTCAAGATGGAAAAGTTTTTTTAGCAACAGTATCTTCTTAAATTAAGATGTAACTTACTGTTACATCTTACATCTACTGTTATATTGTAGTACATTGTTACTGTTACATTGTTACTGTTGTTGTTACTGTTACATTGTAATGTGCTTACTGTTAAGTTGCTTACATCTATTGTTAAGCAATAGGGAAGGTTTGCAGAATAAACAATGGTTAGACAGAATGCCCAGAATCACCCTTAGGACTTGTGTTAATACTTTACTAGAAGAAATAAGGTCCAAATATGAGTAAGACTAGATATGTGTGTCTCATCCATCATACACACATGCATGTAAATACGTATTAATTAGCATTTCTATAAACAGTGTGTATATATGAACTACTTACCTAAACTGGTCAGCAAGGCTCTGTAAGTGCACTGATTTTTAGAACTATATGCCCACTGTATGCCAGGCATTCATGCATGTGAATGCATTTAATCCTCATAATTTCTCTCTAGGGAAATACGGTTACCCCTATTTTTCAGATGGTAAATGTGAGACTGGAATGGATGGAAATGATTTGCCCAAAAGCAGCGTAGAGTGGCAGTCTCTCTGCTCCTGCTATTTTCAGCAGGTCACGCAAGGGTTTGCGAGTCATTTGTTGAGCATGTTTGGGATTATGACAAGGTGTATAAATATAAAGAGAAAATTCCCTTCCCAGTATTCTAAAGCCAGAGTCTAGCAGAGCTCTGAAAGCAAAGTACTTCCGTAGTTTTTCGTGAGATGGCCAGAGCAAAGACAAGAAGCCCTGTCGCTTGAAGCCACCAAAGCCAGATGGCTGCCAGAGTCAATTAGGTGACATGACTCAAACTGGGGGAGGGCAGTGGGGAGCGGTGGGGAGTGGGGTGAACTGCTGGGCACATGTCCAGGCTAAAAGGGGGGGGGGCTGCTGCTCAGCTTCAGCCAAATGGGGACACACAGGGACATGGGGATAGTACTGGGCGTTACTCAACGCATCTGTTCATTTAGCTTTTTTCAGAGAAAATACTCTGTAAAAACTTTAATAATAATAATAATATGGGTGTTATGAAAATTAAATATATCGTCATTGATAAAATGCGTAGAGCAAACCTGTAGAAAGTGTTCAGAACAAAACTTGATACCCCCTAAGCACCACATCCAGACCAGTTGCTGTGAACACCATCAGCTCCCACACTGGGAGCGTAAATTCCCTGTGGGCAGCGAGGCCTCAGGCTCCTCAAGTTCTGTGAGCGACTGGGCTGGAAATGTTCACAGAATAACCGAAGAGCCGGGGGAACTTTGAAAACCAAGTGTGGCAGAACGCACTTCTCACCGCATGAGTAAGTCCCGAACGCCCTTCTCCTTTCTGCCTCCATCTGTGCGGAGCTGTCCGGACAGGCTTTGCTCTTTGCTCTTTCTCTTCAAAAACAAAAAAGGTGGGGGTGAAGATCGATTGCCAGGAAAGCTGGTAAAATGGCTAAATAGGTAGTGCTGGGAGCTCATGTCTACATAATAATGCCCGACTTGTACCACACACTTCCCCACAAATGACTTACACCCAAAGGATGCAAAAGTAGCAGGAGTTGGCAGCCGGGCAGTGGGACCACTCCGGTGGCACTAATGATTCAAGGCGACACGCCTCTTACTCCTGGGCAGGACGGGAAATGGAGAGGAGGACCTCGATCAGTGTGCCTAGGTACCGTCGGCAACAGGGAAATCCCGCCTTTCCAAACTGTCAAGACCTTTAAAAGTAAAAGATGCACTGTGTCTCCACCACCATTCAGTGTTCATGAGGGTTTTGCCGCTTGTCGTAAGGCAAGATGAAAACAATACTCAGTAGATTTTCAGAAGTGACACGTGACTGTAAGATTGATCGATGATGCAGATTTAATGTATGTGAAGTTCAAAACCAACATCAAAGCTGCGAGGAGGCTGAACACTGGATCCCATCTCTTCCAGAGATGGGCCCGGAGTCCCTCGGCTCCTTCTGCCCAGGCGTCGGCTTCACTCTGGCAGAATTTCTACTGAGCCTCCGAGTTGGTGATTTTCCTCTTTGAGTTAACATGGTGCATCGTGAATGTATAAATATGACTACTTCTGTTAATCAACACCCAGGAAAAGTTAACCTTCCTGTGACTTGGCACCCACATGGGTCAGGGCATTGCAAACAGTTCCCTGAAAAGCCCCGGCTTCATACTTCATGGCTCAACGCAGGTCACTCTAAGTTTGCTATGTGTTACACACACATAGATACATATACGTGCACGTATACATGTAATTATAAATCACATGTAGGCTGCTGCCCCATAATGTGCTTTGTGTGTAACGTGTTATCCATACAATTAATTAATTATGGATATTACCCATAATCACCTACTGTAGAGTGAAGACAGGGTTTTAGACGTTTTTGTGGTCAGTGTCAATTAAATTAAATTTGTTTCTACTCCTTTCCCTTGAATCTCTGTTAAGGGAATGATGTAAAGAACAACACTAAACCAGGTATGATGGTACAGGCCTGTAATGCTAGCTACTTAGGAGGCTGAGACAGGACGATCGCAAGCTCAAGGCCAGCCTGGGTAACTTAGCAAGATCCTGTGTCAAAATAAAACAAAAAAATAAATAAAAAGGCCTGGGAGTGCAGCTCAGTGGGGGAGTGGCCCTGGGGTCGACCCACAGTACCACAAACACACACAGGAAGGGACTCTGTGTCTTCATTCCGGACCCTGCTTTCCTTTCGTGTTGTCACTTGTTGCATAACTCAGACTGAACATCAGGACCTGTCAGATGCCGGGCAGGAAGGACAGTGAGCCAGGCTGACACAGACACAGGAAGGTGACGCACACGTGCCGGCGAGCACACGTGCACACAGGCGCCTGAGCTGTGGACGAGTCTTCCTCTTGTCTGTTCATTCTCCCTTCCTTTCTCTGTTTGGGGTGCAGTTAGATCATTTTGATTTGTTATATTTTCAGAAAGGCTGTAACCATTTCCCAGCAGCCCATGCTTAGAGCCCTTCAAATGCAAGGTACCACCACTAGGAGGTTCTACAGCCAGCCTAGTAGCACGAATGGGAAACCGGGGTTCAGCGTGGTTCATCAACCTGCACAGAGTCACACAACCAAGAGGGCAAGAGGCTGCTTTTCTCTGTGGTGGCAGAGGGTCATTATGGACCGTTTCAGGATGGGAGTTTTTCTAGGCTTCCCTTACTTAATTAGGAGGCATCAATTGGCATTCCTAGAGGAAAGTTTCCAAAACAGAGTCTCTCTCTCTCTCTCTCTCTCTCTCTCTCTCTCTCTCTCTCTCTCTGTGTGTGTGTGTGTGTGTGTATGTGTGTGTGTGTGTGTGTTCAGCTCCTGTCACAGAGCTTGACACAGTGCAGGAGCTCAGCAAAGACATGAGTGGGGAAGAGAAGGGCTGAGGAGATGAATCCCTGCGGGTATTTTGATCTGGGAAATAAACAAAGTCTTCGTGATTTTAAGGTAAGCATAGAAACAAGTCTGAGGCTGGGCATGGTGGCACACGTCTGTAATCCCAGCACTTGGAGGCTGAGGCAGGAGGATTGCTGTGAGTTCAAGGCCAGCTTGGGCTACAAAGTGAGTTCAAGGCCAACCTGCATTGATAGTAAGACCCTGTCTCAAAAGAGACAAAAGAAAATAGAAAGAAAGAAAAGAAAGAAAGAAAGAAAAAGAAACAAAGCTGAATTATGACTGAAGAAATGCAAAAACCTACCTACAAACTGAGCATCCAAGAAGGAGGCAGAATGGGACCCAAAAGCCAGGAGGAGAGGGCCTCTCCCAGGCTCAGGCTGTGACAGAGACGGGAAGAGGAAAGGCACAGGTGACCTACCTTGAGGAGCAGATCTGAAGAAACCCAGGTCTCAATCTTTGCCCCACAGCCTGAGCTCACACCTGATTTTCACATTTGGGAAATTTTTCCAATCTTTCCTTCCAATTGACTGGGTGTTGCGGAGAAAGATGATTTTTCTCTGAGCCAGCATGCAAGGTCTCTCAGTCAGGTTGGGATACAGTCTAAGCCATACATGAAACTCCAAGTAGGAAATGAGAAAGTATCATGGAAGGTACCATGGAATGCCAAGTAGGAACCTTCTAGAACCTTTGTCTGCTGGCAGAAATGCTGAGCTAGCAGGTGGAGGTGAAAAGCTGCCCTATCCCCGCAGCTTGCCCATGGGATCATTTGCAAAAGTCTCAAACCAGTTTGGGCGTGACCTGCCCAGCGGATTGTCTGGGAAAAATTGTGATGACCTTTCCTTCTTGGGGTAAGGGGTTTGAAAAGTGGGTTTCACAAATACTTGTAAAGATAAAAGGATGCAACTTGAAACTATAGTCATAGTGATATAAATCAGACTTGCATGTACAAATATCGTATTATCTCCCTAATGCAAAAAAATTAAAGAGTAAATAAGTTCCAAAATGTACACGAGATATTGTGAAAATGAAAGGGGAAGTGCTCAAAAGGAAAGAATAACTGGGACAGAGGACAGAGAAGAAGGAAAGGATTGTGTGTGTGTGTGTTTGTGTGTGTGAATATATATATATGCAAGATGAATAACTACCCTACTAATCTCTGTTAGTTCATCAAAAAGAACCATTTGTGCTTTCATTGTTCAATTGCTCCACCATTTTTTTTCATTCCTGTATCTTGTAATCTGAACAACTACTTTGAAGATAATATATTATCCATTATATTAACCAGTGTTCCTCTCCTATTATTTTGTTTTGAAATATCTTCGCTTTTATTCTTCTTTCATTTTAAAATAATTTAAAAAAAACATACTGTATCTGGTTCCCTATAGTTCAGAAAAGGATCAGGTACCAGCTTCCAGAGACTTAGAGAAAAGTGGATTAAAAAAATGTCTACTGTCCAGTCTTCCTTGTCTTGCTGACCACTCCAGTCACGGGCCCACTCACAGTTCTGTGGGCCCAGAGAGTGTGGCCCTGGGGAACTCATGGCCATTCTTGCATGGACTTTTCCTGCTCCTCAGCAAACCCTCTTTTTCCGCTCCCATCCTTCCTTCTGTCTCTCCTGGGTGTTCTTCGTCTGCCTGTGATGCTGTAAGCTAACTGAGATCTGTCCCTTTCATCACCCTATTCCCCAAATCTGACCAACAAGATGCCGAGAACACAGAGGCTATGAAATCTGAACTTGTTGGTGCGATGCGTCCATCTATGCCAGTGCCCATGGCAGAAGGCCCATCCAGAGCCCAGCAGGGGTTCAGTGCCCACTTACTGAAGAATTGGGGCAGAACCTCTGCGGTGGCTTCTGCACCTACCGCAGGAAAGCACGCATCTGCTTCAGCTAGGAGGAATCTCATCCTGGGCTGCGAGTGAAAGAGAGAGGTTTGTCCTCTGTCCCAGACAGAGGAAGGGAAATCAGTGTGTCTCATATTCAGGGGGAAAAAGATGAGGCCACTAAGCCTTCGGAACAGGATCTGCCTCGCTTGGGCTATTTGTGCCTTCCAGCCTCCTCTGACTCATTGGTCTGATCTGATGCCTCCTCATTAAAAAAATAACAATAAAAAAATAAAGCCACAATCTGCTGGCCCACTGATTCCCTCTTGCTACGTGTCGCCTTCCATGGAGAGCACAGTGCAGGCTTCTCCTCCAGGGCCCCGAGCTGCGCAGTTCCGTTTGGATTTGTTCTCTTGGTGTGGCGTGTTTGTGTTGCCTCGTTGGGAGCCTGGTGCTGTTCAGGTTGAATGTCTTCTGCCAGTGGTAGCGACCTTCCTGAAAGGGGCTCAAAGTGTGATTTGTAATCTCAAAGAGCGGCCTCCCAAGAGGTAGGGTCTCCCCACCGAGGTGAATACCTCGAGTCGGCTTTTTTTAATTAAGGCTCCACATTGTAACTAGTCAATGTACATTATTGGGAGGGTGAGTGTCAATGCCACTGCTTTCTCTTTCTCTCCTTTATCTTTGTCAGTGATTCAAAGACATGATTTATGGTTCGTCTCCGACTTTCAGCATCATCCATCAAGTCCTGGTTTCACTACAGGGCTCCACGTTGTAAATCATGCCGAAGGCTTGTCACTCAATCTCCTTAACCCTTTCAGGCTAGGTTTCAGGGTCGCTCTCTGAGAAGGGACCCTTTGTAAGGTGGTAGTTGAGGGGCTTGGGGAATTGATGGGGACTCTGGGAGCCCGTGGCATTAACTGCTTGACCTAATTTGATAATTATAAAGGCCTGAGTGAGTCCTAGGCCCAGCTCCACCCATCCCACGCGGAATGAGAAACTCACCCCAGCGACTTAAAACGGGCACGGATTCCTGAACCCACTGGGCTCTGTCTGGAAACGGATGTGAAGTGCTGAGTTTCACTCTGGAATCGGTCACGGGCTAGTTCTGATAGTGACCTTGGAAAGATTATAGAATTGCTGCAAAGACCCATTAGCAGCTGCTATTTCAGGATTTGTAAGTTAACATTTCTCTCTCCCTCTTCTTTTTTTTTCCCGTATCTGTATCACTTTGTAACTGTGACCCTCTGCGACACTTGGGAAGGTGGACAGTGGTAGCGAACAGAGAGAATGCAGAGGGGCCTCTGTGCACAGAGGAGCGGGACTTCCTACATAGCCGGGCCTCCCCTGCCGGCTGGTGCTGGGCAGCAACTACACCCAGAGGCTCAGGCTCGAGCCTGGGACACAACGGACACCAGAGAGAAGCAAAATGCAGGCTACTAGCCCTGCACAGGTGCAGCACGCTCCAACCAGAAACAGTCGCTATTCACTAATGAAAAATACAGGTTTGGGGTCTTTGTTCCAAGTCCTCAGTCAGTTGATAAACAATTTTATTGGTGAATTATGCACAGCTCTGTTTTGCTCAAGTAAGCTGATGAAAACAGCAAGTAAACCAAATAAAGACACACAGGTAAACAGAGGAAAGGCAGTGCCATCTGCACCGGGTCCTGCCACCGGGCCTCCCCTGCGCCTTCTCGTGGGACCCCTCCCTCGGGTGAGGGCCCTGGGTGCTCCTAACTTAACCAGAACGCCCAGTCTTCCTGTGGGTTTCATTTCTCCTAAGACCTGGGTTGACATTGTCCCCCACAGAGGAATGCGCCTCAGTTTACCGGGACGGTCACCCTCCGTGGCCCTTTCTTTTCCTGCTGTTCGAACTTTCCAGAAACTGAAACAGCTCATCTTATTGTATCTTTCTTGGAGACAGCACAAGGATTTTTTTCTTCAAACATGAAGTGACCCAAGGTTATGAATCCGCCTAACAGCCTTGGAAAGCAAGTAAACTGTTACCGAGCAGATATTTCATAGGGCAGCCCCCCTCTCTCTCTCTGCTCCGAGCAGGATTTATGCACTGTGCACGGCTGGTGCAGCCCTAACTACAGGGAACGTAGGAGCAGAGAACCCGCGGATTAATGTCCCCATTCTGAATGATGCATTCTGTGTGTGTGTGTGTGTGTGTGTGTGTGCGCACGCGCACGTGTGCTGAGAGCGGCGCCAAGGCCCATTGGTCGGGCGTAGCACGGAGGCCCTGCTCACCTTCTGGGTAGGAGCCCGTTCCAGGTAGGACTTCGGTTGGCGCTCTGTTGTGAAGTCAGCTGGGGCTGTTTGAATTCCATCAACAAAACGTCTTCCCTCGATGCGTGTGGATTTCCTTATGCCACTGATCAAAAGAATTTTCAAGACGCTGGCAATAAGAAAGGGAGTGATTCGCCACATGGGATTAATAGTCAACTTTAAGAGTCCTCCTCGTGCTCAGCGAGGAAGAGGATTCTCCTCTCTCAGCATCGTCTGTCCCTGGAATAACCGCAAATTTCTGCGGGTCTTATTCAGACTCAGATAACATCCTGCAGGCATTGAGAACCTGCTGCTAAAATGTGCTGGCAGCAAATTACAGTGCGCCACCTAGTGAAGCTCTTAATTAGCAGGCCGCCGGGGATGCAAAGCGGAGGCCTAGGAGCTGAGCTCCTCTTCCCTGAAAGGACCCTGAATTATAGGTGAGACCCTGGAGAGAAAAAGAAACGGTAGGTAACTCAGCGAACGCAGTCCAGTTCTGTCTGTCTGAACGTGGCCAGTCGGCATGGTCTCTCCTCTCATGATGTCTGTTTGAAGCAATCAGAAGGATGAATCACTCATTTAAAAACAGGCTGACGAAAGAAGAAGGAAAGAAAAAGAAAGAAAGAAAGAAAGAAAGAAAGAAAGAAAGAAAGAAAGAAAGAAAGAAAGAAAGAAAGAAAGAAAGAAAGAAAGAAAGAAAAAAAAACACTGATCTCATGCAAACAACGTGCAGTGTGGCGCTCTCTGGTTGAATTCCAGGCAACTCTAAGATACTGGGCTCTCAATGGCGTAACATTTTGCAAACCTGTATTTTCCAGATTTGCAACGGTGGCAAATTTAACTAAAGTGTCCCAGTTTTACTCACTCTGTAGATGTGGGGGCAGTCACTTCACCCCCCTGACCCCCTGTCCAGTCTCCTCCAGCACTTGATTCTCGCACGGAGAATTCTGGGTGGCGCCTGTCTAACCGCAGAGCTGGCCTCCCTCCTTCCACCTGTCTCCTTGGACGGGCCACGTTCCCTTTCCTCAGCCCAAGCCCGTTTCACCTCTGTTTTGTCAAGGAACAGTGTGACTTTGTCTTTGACATTAAACAGTTGTATATACTTTTAGCAGAGTTTGTTTACTCAATCTATATTTCCAATCAACAAGGAAGGTTTACCAAAGCGGTTCATTACTGATTTATTTATGATGTATTTAGATAGCAAATATGGAACTGTCAGCAGCTGCTGGCTAAAGAATGTTGACAGACACTAATAACATATGGTATAGGAATGGAATGATGATCTTTAATTTTTTAAATTTTGATCCTCCACATACACCTGGGAGGGGTTGCTTTTCTTGGGGGGGCGTTGCATATCCCAGGTAGGCTGGTGCACAAGGGGAGACTTTTAAAGAAACTATGTTTTCTCTTTTCTTTTTTCTTTTTTTTTTTTTTTTTGCAACCTTTGGAGTTTTCTGATGGTGACATTAACATCTTCTCTGTTTAGCTGTTCAATTTAATGGAAGACAAATCCTCCCAAAGGTTTAATTTACTCTTGCAAACTGAAATCACCATATTCACACCGTGGGAAATGGCCCTAATTTTCCCAACCTTCAGTCGCCATCAAGCATATAATTTATTTCTCCCCCTTCAATACCTTCCTCATTAGAAAACAAAGTTTTTGATATTTAAATGTTACCAAGTTCAAATGGAGGAACCTGCTCTCCTGTTTCTGCAAAAATGCTGTCGCAGGCATGGCTGCCTCCCCCTGACAGCTACCTGTTTATACTGGCCGGAACAGATAAACATTTGAATTTCTGACCTTTAATTGGCTGTTCGTTCTAGCTTACATGATTTTTCTCCAGTAGCAAGGGAAGAGAGTTTCTGACTGGGCTCAAAGGAAAAACGAAGGGTAGACCTGGTTTACAGGACAATTCAGCCCATCTATTTTGAAGTAGATGAGAACATTTTAGCTGGACAGTGACCTAATAAGTAATATGGTTTCTTTTTGGCTGAGAATTGTCCCATGGTTCTTAAAAAAAAAAATCTTATTTTCCAAAAGCCAGTGCTTGGCCTTTGATGTGGTATCCAAAGCGCATTACAGTTCACACAGGAAAAAATGTAAAAGTTCCCCAGAACAATGACTGTCAGTGAGGGAGCCCCCTTGAGACACCCAGTTATTAACCACAGAGTGAGGGCTCCCCAGTCACAGAAAGCCCACCTGGTGTCTGGAGAGACCGTCAAGGACCAGCGGTCACTCAACTCATACATGATTTCCACGTGAGAAGACCAGAGCTTGCCTTCATTTTCCATTATTGGGGATGGAGACCTGAAGACCTCTGTGGCATACTGAGTACCTCAGGAAGCACCTTTAGTGTTTGATACGAAAGATCGCCCTGGCTCCTCAGAATGTTCTAGAAAACAAGCGTGAGCTTTCTTCTTACTTTGCAAATAGGGAAAGAATGACAAAGAGTGATGAGAGGCCTAGTCAGGGTCCTATCGTGGATGGTAAAGGGGACTCAAGTCAGATCACAGCACACTACTGATTCCCGAATTAAGTTAAATGGACAAGCTTGGTTACAGTGAAGGGTATTAAGAACTCATGTGCTTCCACCTCTCTTGACTTTACTATTTTAAACCTGGAAATTATCCAGCCCAAACCCTTTGTTTTACTTTGGAAGCAACAGCCCTGAGGGGCTCTAAAACTTGACCTGACTTAGATGGAGCTGATCTAGTGGTGCCCTATCCTGACTTGGGACCCAGCCTTAGGGTCCCGTGACATACCAGGTCCTTGGTAACTTCAAAGCCTAAATTTAAACATATTGATGGCTGATTGTGAAATGTGTCTCATACTTTAGAGTTACTAGAGCCCTTAGAAGATGAGGAACAGAGAACCACATCTGTCCTAAACTTAATTTTCCCCGCTGCTGAATTGCGCAAGAGATGTGAAGGTGCTCTAGTGAGAAGACACAGTTCGGGTGATTGCTATCTGAACCCCACCTCTGACACTCAAGCTCCAGACCCAGCCCGAGGGTCACTGTTATCCTGTATGAATGGCTTCAATGAAAAGGTTTTACACAAAGTGCCCCTGACAGAGCTTGGCATAGAGTGTCACTCATTAAATGTGGGTTTATAGCATTGTATTTATTATGAATACTGAGAGAACAAAACTCAGGACACAGGAGTATTTGCTACTCAGTGTAGACATCTTCAAACTGGAGCCAGCGACTCTCAAGGTCACATCCTTCTCATACCTCGTTTCTGACTCCGTCTTGTTTTTGAAGTCCAGACCCAAAATTAAACATCTTGTGATAAGGGCAGAGTGTCTGGATGATCTAATTTAAAGCCATCTGACTCAGGGTCTTAATTACATCTGAAAACTCCTTCCCTGGAAGGACCTACATTCATGTGTAAATGGAGTAACTGGGAGAAGATTTGTGCACGGTACAGCAGGGCCAGGGAATTGTCCTAGAATTCTGCCTGCCACGGCCTCCATCTTCCTCACACACCAAATGGGCATGCAATAGTGTCCATGCACAGCTGACCACAGGAGAGAATGTATATAAGTCACCCACCATGGGGCCTGATGTTACATGCACAGGAAGTAACTGGTGGTCATTCGTTCCTAGAAGAGAAAATAAAACTCAGATATGGAATATTTTACCAGACAAAGGGATCTTATAGCTCAAACCTGGAAGACCAGTGGGTTGGGAAGAATGGGTGAATGAATGAATCTGTCATCAAAAACATGTTATCGATGTTGGGCTGGGGGTTGGTTGACAAGGGCCATAGCCATGACTGAAGGGCTTCTGACGGGAGAATGCAAAGGGTCCGTTCAGGGCCCCGAATCTGTGTTATCGCCTCTCTTCCCTGTTGCAGTGGTGAGGTCGAAGTAGTGTCCTGTAAGAGACTGAGCCACATGGCCATCCAGGAAGTGGGCTCCTGGCTATGTGACAGCAAGGGAAAGGACCTCACAGGCCTCCTTTGAAAGGCCAGGAACGCCGAGCAGGGAGCTGGCAGAAGGGAGTCAAATTTGTGAAGTAACCGGAAAGTCTATCTTTGAATATTTGATGCCATTAAGAGATGGTGGTTGTTAATGTTATTGGGCGGATGTGAGATGGTTCCTTTCATTTAGAAAGACGTACTAAAATATTTATAAATGAAAGAATGCAAAGTCCGGGATTTGCTTCAAAATAAGACCAGAGGGAACGATACTTGAAGATTTAGCTGAAGCAAGATTGCCCACGAGTTGATAAGCATTAAAACTAGTTGATGCATGGCAATATATTGTGTGTTTGGATTTACTATTGGATGTGTTTGAAATTTTCCTTTAAGAAAGGAGAGATTGACTGAAAAGAAATAGCAAGTGCCAGGTCCCAGAGGGTCGTAAAGACATGCGACAGGGCCTTTCCACTCTGAGAACGATGGCAGAGGATCGGAGAGTTCTGACTAGGGAGCCCTCGTCTCACTTATATTTTTAAAAGCGTTTCCTGTTGCTGCTATAGCATTACCACAAGCCTCCAAAGTCGCGGTCTGTCTACCGTGGAGATGTCTGGGGCTGTGTGCCCTCCTTCCCCTGGCAGAAGGCCTCCTCCCAGCCCCACGAGCGGCCAGCCTGCTGGGCTTGTGGCTGCCTTCCCTCCTCTGTGACCTCCGCTTCCGCAGCCAGGTTTCCTCCTAGGACCCCGACCCCCCTGCCTCCCTCTCACAGGCCTCTTTTGAAGCCTTCCTACCAGGACTAAAAAGAGAACCCCAGCCGATCCTCCCATCCCAACGCCCTTCATTTCATCCCATTGGCAAAAAACCCACTTGTCTCAGCAAGTAAAATTGTCACTGGTTCTGGGGAGCAGGATGAGGACATCTTTGGGGTGTCAGTATTCTGCCTATCGCAGGGGACAAGGACAGAACCAAGGGCCATGCGATCTCTCAACTCTAGCACTACTGACATTTGCACTTGTTTGGGGGGCTCTTCTCCATACTGCGAGATAATCGGCACCCCGGCTTCTAGCTGCTGGGTAGCGGTAGCATCTCTTCCCACCACAAGCTGGACAAGCAAAACTGCCTCCTCTCAGAAGCCCCCTGGCTGAAAACCACTGGACTGAAGTAGTGGTGAGGGGTGGGTGGGTCCTGGCTCTGTCCTGCAGGCAACCAAAATGCCTCCTGTGCAGCCCCCCTACCCCACCACTAACCCGGCGGGTAAGGGGAGACAGCCTCCGCATACGTGCCGCTCGTGGGGACCGAGTGGAGGCTGAGACACAGTGAGAGTCTGTTGTCACGCGTCTATTTAATCTTCTCTCCAACTAGTTTTTGTGCTGCCTTGAGGACAAAAGGGAGGCGTCTGTTACTCTTACCTCGGTGATCAGAGCACTGTAAAGCCTCAATAAATAGCTGCTGGCTTTGATTTTATAATTACAGTCGTCCTACACCTCTGCTTCTCCATTGTAGGAGAGTAACTTAATATCCTGTGCATCCCTTCTCTGTCTAAATGAAATTTAAGACACCACGTTAGCTAAGTGCTTTGGAATCCTTTGTACAAAAGGACTTGACCTAAACCCAAAGCCTTTGCCAAGTGGGTACATGATTCTCTGCCAGTGTAGCTTTGTAGGTATTATTAAGAATTTTATATGTCTTCTTAATCACTAACATTTATTGAGCACTTACTATGTGCTGAGCCTCGAATTTGGTGCTTTATAGTATTATCTCTATCTTCACCAAAACCTTAAGTAACAGGAACTATGACTGAACACAGTTTACAGATGAGGAACGTAAGGCCAAAAGAGATCAAGCAACTTACCCCAATTGTCTACAGCAGAGGGAGATCTGTTTCCTAACTGTCTGAACTCTTTGCCTTGGATTCTTTTCCATCTTGCCTCCCTTCTGGGGTGCTTTGATCCAATAAAAGTCAACCTTCACCAGAGAAGCTAGCAAGATTTAAGTGGTTTCTGGATGGCTTTGGGCTTGGGGTTTTGATGTAGGGTACAGCTTGTAATAGTTCTGGCCTCTGGGGAAAGGGGCCGGGGTGCTTTTTATTTCTGAAGAGGGATCAGCCACACCCTCTATTCCTGCTGCCCTAACCCTCCCTGCAGCAGCCAGGTACAAAGCCGTCAGGATGAATCACACATAGGCAGATCAAGGGACGCAATGTGAGCTGTTTGGTCTGTCTCATCCTTTTTGATATGAATCATTGTCATGCTCTGCGCCGTTGCTGTTCTTATATAACTAGCTGCTCCTTCAGCTGAATCCACGAGCAGAGCTGGCCCTTGGCTAGGAGGGAGGATGGAATGAAGCTCAGAGGTGCAGGGAAGGGAAGATAGGGCCTGAGCAGAACCCAATTCTGGCTTCCATGTAGGTTTCTTAGGTTTGGCCTGGGGGTCTCCACCTCACAGGACTACAGAGGCCCAGGCAGGTCTGAGCCAAGCGGGCCAGACCTGAGTTGCCAAGGAGGCTCTGGGGGAGCAGTCAGGACTCGCACCCACTGTCCGCCCTGCCAGACGGACTCCACCCCAGCCCGGGGTGCCAGCTGCAGATGGATGCCATGGCCAGGCTCAGCCTTCGCCACGAGAAGCTGAAAATCTAATTCCTATGTGATCTCTTCTGATTCTTAGCTCTTGGTGATTCACTTGTGTTACTGTGTGCGCCAAACCAAACCCACCTGGAGCAGGAGTCTAATACTAAGGCTGCGCTGGGGACGGAACCTCACGCTCTCTCAGCCGTGATGTCCATGAGGCAGCCGTGTACGATGGGTCTACTGAGTCCTTGCAATGGGTACGGACAAATGGAGCAATGCTGGATGTTTAAGTCCCACCCTGGATTTGCAAGACTTAGTCCAAAAGTCAGAATGTAAAAGAGCTCATTCATTTTTTATTTATTATATGCTGATATGATACTATTGTATATATTGTTAAGCGCACATATTGCTAACATTAGTTTTATTCATTTGCTTTTAATTTTTCACTACAACTACTGGACCATTTAAAATGACAGGCATCCTACCTCTGTCAGACTGGGACACTTGACTCCTTCATTATCCGGTCAGTTTTTATAGCAGAGATATAATAACTCCTTCTACCATTTGCTGGGCACTGACTGTGGACCACTATATGAAGCCTTTTTTTTAAGCTTCATGTGAGGAAATTATTTAATTCTTCCAACCATTCTTTGGAGACATTTTTATTATCACCATTTTCCAGATGAGCAAATTGAGGCATAGAAGGTCAGAATAAATGGCGGAAAGCACAGTTGGCATGTGACATGTCTGAATCTGAATTTGACCCTGGGGTTTCAGATAATGAAGCCTGAGCAATTGACACTATGCTAAGCAATAAAATCAGAGAATCTGGGCAAACTTTCCAACTTTCAAATCCATTTCAAGCCAAGGAATCATGCTTTCTCTCTGGCTTTACTTCCTTCAAATTCAGAAGATAGAAATTACTTCCAAACAGGTGTATTTTGCTTTATGCAAAATCTACATATTCTTTCTATGTTGGGCACAGACCAAGAATGCGTGACTTGAAACGCATTTGAAATGCACTGAGGAGTTCCAAATGTTAAGAAATCTGTCCAGGGTCCTCTTATCCGCATATAAAAAGATATAATCTTTATCCTTCCATGAACTTTCAGCCATATTTTGTACCCTGCAGGATTGTGTCTTCACTTACAAGGCTTTATAATTCTTTTTAAAAAACAAAATGTAGTTGGCAGTGTTAGAGACGGAGCCCAGGGCCTTGCAAATTCTAGGCAATGCTGTACCACTAGGCTACCTCCACAGCCCTACGGCGTTTTCTTGGCAATAAAACCCAAATGCATTCATTCAGCTGATGGACCCCCACATTTGTATGCAACGAACTCTGGCTGTGCTTGGCTTGGGGGTCTCGTGTGATCGGATGCTCGTCCTGGCCCATCCTGACATCGTCATCTGCTTCCGAAAATACTCAGCTGAGTGACATTTACAGAAAACTGTGATTGGGGTGGGCCATGGGTCCAGACCACTCTGAGTGCACCTACGGACAGCACTGCTTACAAGCTGCGGCTCTGTCACCGCGCCTCGGTGCCTGGAAGCTTAGTTTCCTCACCTGAAAAATAAAAGCGGTGCTGGGCGCAGCGTGAGAGTCCCATGGGGATGAGAAGAGGTCTTCGTGCGCCCGGGCATAGTCCAGACCTCGGGCACAGCGTGATTCCTAGGGCAACAGCGATGATAAGGGTGTGCATTTTAATTTCTTTTTTTTTTTTCTGAGGCTTTGTTTTCCTTTTCTGACCCACACGCTGAAGCCTAAACTTCATCAAACAGTTAAGACAAATTGTGCGGGGGAAATATTTCATCTCCCGGCCCTGAAGGTCGCGGGCGTTTGGATGAAACACTTATCTCTTCAAGGCTCTGCAGCTGGATCTTTGGTCTCCTTGCTTCTCTGAGCACCTTCACCCTTTATGGACCCGCAAACATTTGGAAAGTATCAGGCGCTCCACGCGTGCAGGCAGTCGCGAGAGAGCTAGTCCGTTTTTCCACCTTTCACACTGGCAGTGCACGAGACCTTGGGATTTTTGTAAACCAAACTGCTACTCTGCCACTCCAGCTCGCTGCCCTAGAACCATTCATTTTCTCTTGGGGACTTCTCCAGCCCTGACACAGAGCGGTGACCCAGGGTGAAAGCCTAACCTCACCTTGACAAGGTGCGGGGCTCGCTAATTTGAATCTCTCTTAGTTTGCTCCTTTCCACCTGGCCCTGTTTGATTTATCTCTACTTGTTTGTGGATTCACCGATCACTTTCTTATTGCTCTTCCGCCTCCATTCATTTCTGTTTGCAGTGCCTTTCGGTGATTTCTTATGCTGCCCCTTACCCCCTGCTCCAACCTGACAAATTATCAGCTCAAACTGTTGCTCCTGACCTGGCGTGGTCTCCTCCTAGGGATATAGATGATGCAGTTCAGAGGGATAATGATGCCCTAATAAACATGCAGTTGTTCCTCTTTCAGCCTGCCCTGTTTGAAATCTAGGCACGCCGGAACAGCCCGCTGCTGCCCTAGTGAAGGCCCAGAGAGGGCGGAAGGTAAAACCGGCAGGCAGCTGAGGTGGCTGAGAAATCCGTGCACCTCATGACGGGATCAGAGGACCCACTGAGAGCGGCTCTCTGGGGGGTTCAGTCTCTTACTTTGCTTTTTCAAAACTGGAGGGAGCGGCTGATCCCCTAAACTAGGTAGGCAACGAAGTCCTGAAATTTGGTGGCAGAACATGGCCGATGAGGTCCCAGAGGCAGAGGAGGGCTGTTTCTGGCGGTCCTATTGGCTCTGGCATGGGTCTCCCTCACAGGGACACACGGAGGCTTTCTGACACCCCATTTTGCCCCCTGCCTCGTATTTGGATGTGAGCTCCCTAAAATCACTGTTAAACTCTGAAGTCCTCTCCAGATCCCAGCTGCACACTGCAGCTTTTCTAATTCACACTGCCAGTCCTTGCTGGAGGATCAAATCCAACAGCTGGTACAGCAGTGCAGATACAAGTATCCCAGAGCCCTGAGGGATGCGCGTTGGCAAGAGAGGTCTCCATGCAGTTCCCTGTTGGCTAAGTGAATTAAATCCCTGCTAAGGTCAATTTCTTTACAAAAAAATGAAAATGCAAAAGCAACCTTGAACCAACACGATGACCAACTCATTGGCTATGCTCGGCAGCAGGGAACCAAGCCATCCAGCTAATGTGCTTCGCTCTGGACTTTCTCTTCCTTCTTGAGATACAGAAAGGGGAGCTTGTGTCCTCTGCCCCTCCCTCCGTGCCATTTCTTGTTTAACCCTCAGCTCAGTGCTTTAGAGTAGGAAGCAGGCATCCTGACTTGCTGGTAAGGAAGCAGAGACACAGTGACATCATGAATTCCCCAAGTGCTTGGGACTCTGAGGGTGCATATTTCTGCTTTGTGTCGGGGATGGTGACAGCCACTTGTACTGATCAAAGGGAGTGTGCTGAGGTATTTTACACCAAGGACTTGCTCATTTGAGATGCTCAGCAGGTCACCAGGATTGGCAAGACTGCTGTCCCGCTTTATAAAGAATAGAAGGAGCTCAGAGCAGTGACTGAACTCCTGGGAAGTCACGCAGGAGGAAACGGCCAATTCCAGAGCTCTGTCCATAGCCGCTCCCCCACCCGTCAGCCACGGTGCTGTGCTGCGCTGCTGTAAACATTGCTGGGGAGGTTCCCGGAGCACCATCTCGGAGAACCTCAGGTTCACACGGGAGCCAGGACCCTGCTGTGGACTGCGCGCCTTAGGCTGCCCGAGATCTAGGTTGCACACTTCTTTGAAACATCACAAAACCATCCGTCCCCTCTTGCTGTCTGTGGGAGCATTGTCTGCCACAAAACCAGCCCCTGGTG
Source organism: Hydrochoerus hydrochaeris (assembly GCA_004027455.1). Classification (NCBI taxonomy): domain Eukaryota; kingdom Metazoa; phylum Chordata; class Mammalia; order Rodentia; family Hydrochaeridae; genus Hydrochoerus; species Hydrochoerus hydrochaeris. The sequence continues at coordinate 247,723 of PVLA01002463.1, forward strand.
TCAAAAGGGCTTTGACCTGTGCCCTGGGGCATCCCTGGGACTGTTCGTGGCTCTGTGGCTGATCTCAGAGTCTCTTCGTGGGTTGCCATTCACGCATGGACTTCCCCGACACTAAGGGTTTCACCCCTCGAGGTCACACCTGTTACCTGTCCTACCTTCCCATTTTGGCTTGGCATGGAATTGCCTTCTCTGAACATGAAAAGGACATTTAAAAGCAGCACCCGTGACATCACTTAGGCACATTTAAAACGCACACACAATTTCACTCCCAGTTCAACTGCCCCTACTCTGCACTGCAGGAGGATCGAGGCCAGCCTGTAAGATACCCAAGCTCTGTTCGGGACAATGAAACCCTGGGAACCATTTAGTGGCCTTCTTTAGCATCTAAGTAAGCACAGATAAGATTCAGCAGTAGCATCTAGGCACAGAAAGAAACACTGCCGGAGAGCACTGTAAGGTGAAGGGTTGCAGGCGCTAACCAGAAACCGTCTGTCTTGGTTCCAAACCCATCAGGACACCAATAGCTGTGTCACACAGTGGCACCACAGCCACAGCTGCATTTGGGAGGCAGCTTGCAGCTGAGCCAAAGTGGGATTCTTGAGAGCTCCCTGCTCTTCCGGGTACCTTGAAAAAACCCCGCATGGAAGAACACGGACCCAGGGTGCCTGACAGCTGCAAGCTCTCCACATGAGAGGGGCAGAGAGGGTGACAGGCCCTTCCCCACCCTTCCTGGAGAGGGGAGGACCCGTCTCCCAGGCAGAGGCAACCCCCCCCCGAGAAGGGGGGACTCTGGCCCAGTTGCGAGAGTCCTGGCGTGGAGACACTGCCTGTTACGCGGAGTTCAGCGGAAAATGAGGGGTTGGTGCAGCACAGTTGTGACCTCAGTGTCAATGTGAGAGAGAGTGTGTGCGTGTGTGTGCGTGCGTGTGTGCGTGCGTGTGTGCGTGCGTGTGTGTTATTCACACCAAATAGCAGCGCTTATTTCCAGGCAGCAGGATAACAAAGAGCTGTGTAAAATCGGGCTCCTGCTTTGTTTCTGCTGCACTCTATTTTTTTGAACAAGTATTTCTACGGTGAGCGAGGCAGCAGGAGAGAGAGTGAAAGAGAGAGAGGAGGAGAAAGCAAATGGGTAATTATGCTCTCAGAGAACCCGTCTGGAAATGATAAAAACAGCAGCAGTAGTAGTGTTAGGAGCTGGTATTTATTGAGTGATTTGCTGTGTTTGCCAGACTCTTCTAAGAAGCCTGAACTGAGTCATGCAGTGCTCACAGTAACCCTGTGGGGTGGGGATTCTTATTATTACTAGGCCCGGTTTACACGGGGGGAACCGCCTGGAGGCTAAGTCACTTACCTGAGGTCATTGAGCAGTTATCCAAGATGTCCACGTAAAACTAAACTTCTGAGGAAGATCGAAAGCTTTTCTGTGTGTGAAACAAAGCAGAGGTACACGGGAACTCCCCAAAGGGCCCACTCAACCTCCCCCATCAGCCACCATTGACCTGGGGCCCACAAAGCTTGTGGGGTCCTTAAAATGGTATCAGTGGGGCCAGGGATGTAGCTCAGTGGCACAAGCACCTGTCTGGCAAGAGCGAGGTCGTGAGTTCGATCCCCAGTACCAAAAAAAAAGTCTCAATTTTTTTTTTTTTTTAATAAGAGGGTAGAAATGTTCAAGGTTCAAAAAAAACAAAAAGTTCCGTCTTTTTCTTGCATGTGAAAACAATGAAAACTTTAGAGCCCATAAAAATCTGTTTGAGTTTGCCTAAGGTAGAAAAATCGGGTGAAGTATTTAGAAATCCCCTGGAAGGCTCCTTTTAATGCGGGTATGGTGGCGGGAAGGTAGACGTGCTAGGGCCCCACAGTCCCACAGCTGGCCTGCAGTGCCCCGCCGCCTAAGCTGGCCCGAGACCCGGGTGCCCGTGCCACTGCGCCTTCTCGGGCCCAAGCTATCATGTTCCAGAGCCCCCATGTGTAGTCCCCTAATGACACAGCGCATCAAGTCTAGGAAATGAAGGAGAAATGACTTTGCAATAATTTAAAGTCTTACATAAGCAATGACAAGACACTGGCAGATACTTGAGTTGCTTCTCTACTGAAAAAAGATTTTTTTTGGAGAGACCTAATTCTTGTCATATGGTTTCTTCAGTGATGATACTAATTTAGAGTAGGCTCGCGTTAATGAAAAGCTGTGGAGAATGGTGCTGAGGAATTCCAGCTATGAAATTCTTTCTCAAAGCTCTGTGCTAAATTACAGAGCAATTTTCACAGGAAAGTGTGACTGACATTAGATTTTTGCATTTTTTTAACCCCCCCCCCAAAAAAAATCCTCTGAATTGTTAGGACACATCTGGGGGGAAATGTGGTTTATATAATAACAGGGGGTGTGCATGCAAAGGACAGCAAGTCCAAGCCAGAGCGGTCATTCCCTCTGGAGCTGAGGCTGCTGACAAGGTGACAATAGAGAGACCCCCCAGGAGGAAAGGCACGTGGACTTAGTGATGTGGGCACACGCTGGAGCCTCACAAATTACAAAGGCCAAGAAAGCACTACTGGCTGTGGTTAAAATGCCTCCTCAGAGGCAAGGAGGAAGCAGGGGCAAAGAAACTTGTAAAGGGCAATAAATGACTTTCAGGGGAGGTAAAAGGGACCCCAAAGAACAGGCAGTGGCATGGGACAAAGTCCTCTGGGGCTCTCTGTGGAGCTGGAGTTAATCTTCCTGGGGTGATGAAATTTCAGTGTGTGAATCCTGAAGCCCGCTGAGCTTCTCTTTGGCAGACCTGATCCTTAGGTACATAAGGCAACTTCAGGGAAAGCTCCACTTGCATTTTCTGCACCCCAGATCTCAATGCGAAGTCCAGTGTGGTATATATTGGGGTATCATTTTTGTAAACTCAGCCCTGGTGTCACCAGGAACTTCACCAGCCTTTGAACTGCATAATGTAGGGATAGATGTGCCTTCAGGTATGGCTGGAATCAGGAGTCAAACCACTGTCCTGTGTGACAGTTTCATTTTCAAAGCTTTCTCTTCCAGAAGGTGGCCCTGTCCTGCGGATTCAGGGCCAGCAGTAAAGGAAGTGCCTCACTTCACCAATGGGTGCAAGGAAATTCTGCAACTAGTCATTCTCTGGGTTAGGTCAAGAGCTCATTCTTGGACCGCTCACCATGGCCCAAGGAAGGGCAAGCTCTGAAGAGCTTTGGGGCTGGCATCACCTGCTCCCAGGGGACTGAAGTGGGTCAGCTTCCCCTGAAAGCCTTAGACAAGGGAAAGGGAGATTTGAGCCCAGAAGAAAAGCCAGAGAAAAATGTTAATCAGATAAAGCACAGAGAATACTGGAAAGAGAGAGAAAGACAAGCAGAGACAGAGAAGGTAGAGACAGAGACACAGAAAGAGACAAAGACACACAGTACATAATTAATAGTGTGGAAGATAAAACTTGGGTTTCCACTTAGCTATGGAGTTTTTCAAGGTCTTGCAAATAACCAGCAATTTTAAACGAATTTCACATGGCCCGAAGTCTACCTCCCTTAGGCTTAAGTCATCAGAGTGTACTAGTTGAAAGTTTGTTACCATTTCCTTACTTGTGTCTTGAAAATTCATGCAAAACTGTACCTTTTGGCTCTCTCCGAAGAAACATGACCAGCTGGAGTCTAGATGAGTCCTGGTGGAAAGCCGGAACCCAAGTCCCTTCTGCGGCTGCACCTGGGGTGGGTTGGCACAGAGAGAGGCAGGGCGGGCACCGGCCCCCAGCTGCATGGCTGCGGAGCTGGGCCGGCTGCGGAGCTGATTTCACCCACCGTGCAAAGTGTTTAAAGTTTAATGAATCTGTCAATAAGAGAACCGAGCCCCACACCCGGCGGAGAGCGTGGTGCTCGGCTGTACCCACCCACACGCACCCGGACAAAGCTGAGGAGAAATGTCTCCCATAGAAACGCCTGCGTTTTTTTTACTAGCACCATTATTTGGGATACCATTAAGAATTTAATCAGCAAAGTAATTGGACTTTTTTTGCAATTTCATGCCAATGAACACCGATAACCCAGCCTCAGTGGCTGCACGTCTCACTTGAGATTTGAACGATACCTTAAAAAAATTAAAATGAAATTGCAGTGTTACCCTGACTTCCCAACGTAAGATCATACCTTATCCTGACCGCGAGTCCAGCCTGATTTTGTAAGATCCTTACTTCCTTTGTCTGGAAGGATGATTTAATTTAACAAATATTTCTTCCCTGACTATCTCTTCAAGATGAGTAGGACATTGTGTTAAAGAAGGCATTGTAGCTGAGGAGGTAGCTCAGCGGCACAAGCACCTGCCTGGCAAGCCCAAAGTCCTGAGTTCAAGTCCCTATATGAACAAATAAATAAGGCATAGTATTTGGGGCCGGGGGAGTCACACACCTGAATGAGCAATGGGTCCTGACTTCACTGTGCTTCCAATCCAGTGTGAAAGCTCACGACCCACACAATAAAGTTCAGAGTGCAAAATACAGGAAGCAACAAATCAAATAGAATCCTTCTAGTTGTAGAATTAAATACTAATTTCATTGCTATGTCTGTGTGGCAGGCATGGCTCGAGGTACTAAGGAAATGACAGTGAACAAAGCACATGAGATCCTGCTCTCATGGGTTTTACAACCCAGCGTGGGGAAGGGACAGTGGACAGCTGAACAAACAAATTATAAAGCACAGCAAATGCTGTGCGGGGAAAATGGAGCCCAGAACGGGCAGAGCTGAGGGTGGAGGGGCCACCCGCCCGAGGCACAGTCAGGAAGGTGTCTTCCAGAAAACGCCTTCCCAGCAGACACAGGCTGAAGCCAGGTAGAGGAAAAGTGTGTAACATGTTTTTCGAGGTCCTGGTGCTGAGTAAACACTCAAGGTACACTTAGCCTTTGCTAAATGGTCATTGTTTTAAGAAGGAGCCACTGAAGGAGAGCAGACTGTAATCGCCATGAGCTGGACTGAGTGCAGAATGTGGCTGAGGGGAGGGTTCGTGGGGAGTCGGAGGAGGGTGAGCTAAAGGAAGAGGAGGGTGCAAAAGTCCAGTGGGCCCTGAAACCGGGGTGGCCGGACAGAGCCTAGGTGGGCAGACGTCCTCGCGCAGAAGTGCTCCTTTGGTGTGGTGGGGTTTTGTTTGTTTCTTTGTTTTGCTTTGCTTTTGTGGGTTGTTTTGTTTTGTTTTTGGTTTGGTTTGGTTTTTGGTTTTTAGCTTATTTCATCAAAACCTGGACTTGGGGATGCAGCGAATGACCCCGACCCCATCTTTCCACATGAGGGACATTTGTCTGAGCCGAGTCACCACAGCCCTGTCCCCCGTACCCCATGATCACAACATCCTCTTGGGTGTGTCTGTCAATTGCACTAAGCAGCAGTTTCTGTCACAGGTGCCACACGCAAAGCTTCCTCACTGCGCCCGCCCCCTGCGGACACCAGGCCGCACTGTCCTGTCACTGGTCCCATACCCGTTTCCGGGAGAGGGGAGCAGCTCTCTTGAGAAATCTACCCCCGATCCAGTGTTGCTTGGGGCTCCAATCCACTGCCAAAAGCAATTCTGCGTGCTTTTCATTGAGAGGGAGACGGGGAAAAGAATGAAAATCCAAAAATAGCAGGAGCCAGTGTAAAGGGAAGGCCAAAAAGTGGGCTGGGGAGGTTCTAGACCCAATTCCCAGGCTTCTCCCCGAGCCGTTCCCTACCCTGGACTCCCCAGGGCCCCTGTCCTGGTCTCCAGTTCTGGTTCCTCTTCTCCCGAGAGTCCTCCTTCTAGCTAAGACTTCTCCAGCAAGTCTTCAGAGACGCATGCAGACATCCAGGACAAGAGTGCGCTTGCTCTGGCCCTCTGGCTTCCTCTTCCCTAGAACTGCGTCTCAGAACAAAGGACAGAAGGCAGGGGTGCCCTGCTCCCCAGGGACTAAGACACCAGGGTGCCCGGGTTTTGTGATGCTGATATCCCAGTTGCGTCCCTGTCATGGGTCCTGGCATCACAGCAGCTGTCCACTGTCTTCTTGGCCCTCTTCAGCCAGCCTGGGTGGGCACTATTGGCTCCAAACCTTTCAATTCTTGGTGGAAGAAGTTAAGGTTCCGGAGGCCGGGAACAGGGCGTCCGAGTTGGGGGTGAGGGAGTGGCAATCCCTGGCGGGGAGGAGGACTTGTAGAAGTGGAGGGAAGAAGGGAGAGACAGCCCAGGCCAGGGCTGTGGGTGTGAACACCTTACTACAAACTGTCACCCGTGTCAACAAAACCAGGACAACACATGTAACCCAACTCATTCTTCACCCGCCACCAAAATCTCCCTGCCAGTAACGTCACCCCTGGAAACTCCTGGGAAAGGCTCAGGGAGCTGCCCTCGCCCCTCCCCCTGGTGCGTGGAGCCCTGAATGGTGTCACTCTCCTCAGATTTGTCACCAGGAAAAGACAGCTCAGACGTGTCGGGCTGCTTTAATCTTTGCTATCAGTCAATCCTCTCTCCCCTCAATCACTTGGGTTGCTCGTCTCTGAACTGGCTCCGATTTGTCTACATCTTACTGGGTCTGAGTTGTCTAAAAGAGAGCACCCCTGTCAGATGTGGGGAGCTGGTCCCCTAACTCTGGCAGGGAAACCCACGCAGGGCCGTGGCGGGGAGCCGAGCTGGACATGATGCGTCTTCAGTTTCCAAAGAGGCTGTTCCTTTGGGTTCCAGAGCGGACCCGTGGGTTATGTTTAGGGTCTGATTGTTAGGCTGATGCATTAGAAAGTTTGCAGTTGCACTGCACATTCCTGAAGGTCACATTGCCGGTGATGTGTGGCTGTAGCCACAGATGTCCACCGTGTGCAGATGAGATATGTCCTTCCCGCCCCCCCCACCCCCAGCGGTGACAGGCGGCCACCTGCCTGAGCTGCACTGAGGCCCTGCCCCGAAGCCTTTGCACCGGCGCCCTCTGCTGGCTGGATGCCCCACTCATGGGGGCGCCGGGAGCAGAAAGGGCCCGCCCTCCCCCAGGCAGCCTCCTGCTCCCCCAAGGGAGGTAGCATTGCTCCCATTTTAGAGACGAGACCACTGAGCCTGGGAAAAGTAGTTATGTAGCTCACCCTCAACAGGGGATAAAAGATGGGGGAAAGCAAGGATAATCACAACAGCCGCTCAAATGGGCATTTGCATGTCATGGATTTGCTTGCACGGGGGTCGGGGGGCTGCAGGCTGCAAAGGCAGACACCTCAGGTGAAGGGCAGAGCCGGGCCCAGCGCTCAGAGCAGAGGAGGCAGCAGCAGCACAGCTCCGCCGTGCAGCACACGGCCCGGAAGGTCAGCACTCCATCCAGACCTGCACTTACCTGGGAAACTCTGACTGGAAACAAGACTCAGTGGAAGGAAACCTGGTACAGGCTTCACCGGGCCCACCCTGCCTCTGGCCTGTAGGCCCGGCTTACTCTGAGCACTCCTATTCATTCTCTCCTCTGAGCATCACAGCATCCTGTGATATCCCTGTTAGATTTGTCCTCGTCTTCGCAGACAAAAATGTTGCGGTGGACAGAAGTTAGGTGGACATGATTCCAGTTGGCGAGTAGACGCTCAGACCTCCGCACCCCCGCGGGCTGGGTCTGTCCACTGCAGGGCCTCATGGGACGAAGGAGGGAGCCCTGCTCACCGGGCCTCTTTCTCCTTTCTAAGCATAAGAAAGCTGGGGCTTAAAGGGGGAGCTGAGAGGAGACGATTCTTTGCCAGTGGCTCCCAGTCGGGCTCTCTCCAGACCTCAGGAGGTTGTCTTTTAGTCTGCACTAAGTGTGTGACATCTGGGCGAGGGCCTCTGGCCTGGAGTCAGAAGCACCCTTGCTCTGAGTAGCTCTCAAGGAACGGAAACTGAGGAGCCATGGACGGAGCAGCCACACACTCTCAGCTGGTGCCTAAAATGGTTCAAACGTGGAGACGCAAACACGGAGAGAAGTGAAGCCAGGTCAAAACTCAGAACCTTCGGCAAAGAGGTGGCTGAGTGTGGCCTGCAGATGTATTTTGCTTGTTCTTTTTAAAACTCTAAGCTAATAATAATAATTAATGGTAATAACATTAATTGTCAACCGTTGACAATCAGGAGATCTTGTACTAACAACTGTATTCCTACCTTCCTTTGCAAAATCCAAAACTCTGCCCCATTATTTCTGTATTTCTGCATGACAAGATTAACTGGGAAGGATTTGTGGTCACCTCCTTCCCACAGATCGCACCCAGCAGTTCCCCCAGGCCCTCACCTTTCTCCATAAAGCCAAACACCCCTAGCCTCTTAGCACTGTGTTTGTACCATTATTGTAATAAAGAAAATGAGTCATGTGCTATAGCAGCATCTCTCAAAAGTGAGAAGACAGACCGAAGAATGTTCGAGAAAAATGGGAAATGGCCACTTTATGGAGGGGAAGAATAGTCTAACATATGTATTAAGCAACTTAGGGTTAATTTCCTGATTCGCGGTTAGCTTTGAGTTTTCTACCCCAGTTTAATGAGTGTTTACTACAACCTACCATATGTTAGTCTCGTAGTGTGGAGTACAGAATGTCAACTTAATCAGACCAGTATAATGAAGCAGAGAACTCAAAATAAGCCTGGTAATGAGAGCTACAGCCTGCTGAGCCACACTGCTACAGTGAGTAGCTATTTCAACAGATAAACTTGCTGCGGTGGATAAGGGCTTTTCCTCGGTCCCTCCTTCCCAGCCTCTTCCTCAATGTTCCGAAAGAAAGCCGATTTCTCATTTCTCTATCAGTCCAAGACTTCCAGGTAAACACAAAATCTTTTCAAAATGCCATGAATTCCACCCAGAAAAGCTAGTGATCTCATCTATCCATTGCTCTGTCCCTCCCTCTGGCTTTTTGAACACAAGAACAATCTTAAGCAGTTTAGCCAGCAACAAGAAATAAAATTCGTGAAGCTTAACCTCCTCAAACAGGAAGCAAGTTTTGTGGTTGCTTTTTCTCCTCTCACAGTTAGGAAGGGCTGAACATGAGATGTTCGTTCCCATGTCTGCTTGGTTTTGTATTCGATTTGTAACTAAGCCATAAGCAAAATTTATGCAATAAAATTTCCATTGATCAGATGATTAGGGCTATTCATCCTTAAGTGGGCAAAGCTCGGAAGACGGTGCACCCTGGCAAGTTAGAGTTGTGGCCTTGTTTGGAGGGAGGAGAATCCTAAAGGGTTGAATCCTAGAAGTTGAAATGTTGTAGATGATATGATCCCTGGCTCATAAACTCGAAGGCTTATCAGGACAAGTAACCCAAGCAAGTGAAGCAAACCTAGTGAGGAATATGTAAGGGTCAGAGAAGGAAACTGATAGCCAACTATATAAATTCATGGAGTAGTGAATGTCTAGTCTCGGCTGATCTGCAGAATATCCAAGAGAAACCAAATATCTGAGTCTTTTTTGGTGATGTCTTCTGATTTCCTAATGTCAGTAACTCATATTTTATTTTTAAATACTCTGAGCTAAATTAAATATGTATGTGAACCCAGATGTGACCCAAAATCACCATTCAGATATCTCTGATATAATTGAGATTTCTCATTCTTAAAACAGAGGAACTTAAAATTCATGGAGCAGTGCTCAGAAAACAAAGGGCAGTCACACACATGTACACATTTAGAGCACCAAGGAGGAGCCCAAGAGTCTAGAAAAGTATTTCCCCTCTAAGTGGAAGGGGGGGTGAGGTGGCTCAGCTTTTGCCTCACCCTGCAGTGAAGGTGATTCATCCCCAGTGGGAACCCCATGAGCCCCCACAACCAGAGAATTCACCTCAGCTAACTCTTTATAAAGGGGCCAATTTTAAACATTTTCACTTTTCATGGTGGAAAGTCTCTTGGGCTGATGGTAACAGGAGCAAAAAAATACCAAAATTCAGTGAATATTTTAGAGTGAAAAAATCAGGGAATGAGTTGAGTACACACATAGATGTACATTTGCGCACACAAATGCTTGAAGATGGTGGTTTAAGGGTTTGAGGGCCACGTGTGGATGGAGCAAAAGCTCCCTGATGGTGAAAAAGTCCCTCTACAAGGTGACTATTGAAGGGCCAGTGCAGGATTTCTTCCTCCGTGCCGGGGTTAGCACTGGCACCACCCTGTTCTGATAAATAAAATCATGTTGGAAGGTAGCCGTGGACATTCATTTCCCCCTCACCCATGGACACTGTCATGCTGTCACCACAGGGCTGAGTGACTGTAACAGAATCCACGTGACCTACAGAGTCTGAAAGGTTTCCTGCATAGTCCTTTACAGGAAATGCTTGCTCACCACTTTCCAGATGCTGTGGACTCACAATGTCACCGCAGCATAGCGTGGGACATATTAGTGTTGTGTGAAGGAAGGACAAGGAGAACAATATTGGGTGGTAGGTCACGAAGGAAGCCCTGAGTGATTGTAGAAGAAACTGTAAATACAGCCAGTGAGAAGAAAGAGCCCTGGAGACTCACCAAGATAAGCTGGGTTCAGCCCCATGGCCCATTAGCAGGGTTACCAAACCCCCTGGTTTAGAAAGGTCCATGAATCTAGATGTTCTTGTGAAATCTCCATCTTTTTCAATGTTGGCAACTACATTTAAAAATAAATTCTCTATGGGCATCTATAGGAGGCCACCTATTTGTGACACCCTAGGATAAGAAAAGGGTGTTTGTATCTTTTTATTTCTGACCAGTCTACAGACAAGTGGATGGACGGAATACTGAGATTTTGTGTCAGAGTAGTAATAAAAATGGAATCTGGTGGCCAGGGGCTGATTATCAGGTCTGTTTTAAATGCCATACTCCTTTGAATTTGCCTTCAAACAACACCAAACACCCTAAATCAATGTAGTAAATGCAGATAGAAAGAGACAGAAAGGTTAAAAGTATACTCATAATCACTTGCTTCTTCTCCCCTTCTAAACGTGTTTTAGAGCAATATTGTTTCGTAAAAACAATATGACCCCATTTCTAAAGCAATATTCATGCTAAACCAGTCAGCTGTTAAATATACCCAGCAGTTTGCATTATGATGAAGCTAAGCCAGAATTTCAATTATTTTCTGGACACATTTAAAATTATAATACTTTACTGGGTTAGTGTTATAGTTCATCCAAATTACTTACAAACTATCATATCAATCTCTTGCAACTGCTAATGCCTTAACAGATGCATGAATTTAGACCAAATAAGAGACTGACCAGAGTAATGACCTTCACGCCGGCATTGTGTTTTGAGGCATTCGTAGCCTGAAGTACATGAATGGCTTTAGGCCAAAAGCCAGCGTTTGTTGCCCATAGTATTAAGGCAGAAAGAAATAAGGAAGGAAATGGAATTCTCTTTTTCCAATTTCCAGGAAAATACTTGGTTCTGGGCAAAAATTCCCAGCTCTCTCCTCCACAGCGCTCCCCACAAATCTTACCTCGCCTGCCAAGGGACGTTTAGAAGCCAGTCCTCGCGCGCCACAAGTTGGCTTTCCTCCATCTGTGATGTGGTGGCCATCTTTGCAAATCTCCATCTTCTTCCCTCTCACCACACAACTTCTCTGGCTCACCTTGTCCCAGACCAGTGGTGCAAGCAAAATTCACCAAAAGTGGGTCCAGTTCATCAGCAAAGATTTACAAATACGAACACCAGCAGTTGCATGAAATGTGGGTCTTCCTGAAGAAGGCGTGCCACCCCCAAACCCTTCGTGACCACAGGACCTTTTCATGCCCATAGCATTGTGTTCTGAGGGACACAGTGTAACCTCAAAAGCAGGAACATGGGAGCAGACTGTTCAGAACGCGCCTTGAGTACTAGCTGATGTTTCGGTGAGCTCAGCTGAATCTGCAGTTGATCCTGTGGTCCTGAGGCTGAGTCTGCTTCCCAGAAAACATACTGGACAAGTGGGAGCCGATCAAAGCCCATTTAGAAAGACTTCTAGCCAGCTGCAGTGGCACATGCCCAGAATCCCAGCACTCTGGGAGGATGAGGCAGGAGGACCACAAGTCTGAGTCCAGCCTGACCATCTCATTGACTTGGCAAAACCCTATTTCTAAACTTAAAACTATAAAATAAAAAGGGAGGATATAGCTAGGTGTGAAGGCCCGGGTTTCCATCCTCAGTACTGGAAAAAAAAGTTCTTTTCTTACTTATTCATCTTCACATTGACAAAAAGCCTATAGAAAACCAAGAAACTTATCTTTTTAAAAAATGTGTTACTCTTACTATGTTGAGTTGGGTTGTCCAGCAAAGAAGCCACATAGTACCTGCGGCCATAAGTGGAAATTTGAACCATTTAAAAAGAACGGCATTGGACATTCTCTCTCTGTGTCTGTGCCTCTCTCTCTCTCTCTCTCTCTCTCTCTCTCTCTCTCTCTCTCTCTCTCTCCTTTTATTTGAACAAGGTACATTTTAAGTCCTCTGTAGCCACAGGAAGGACAGTGGCTCTGGACTGGACAGTTCAGATATTTAACCTTTCCAGATTGCAAAACAATTCTGTCAGGATGTGCCAAACTAGAGATTCTCACTCCATCAAAGGCATCTGTCCCACTGGATGGTCTGTCTGTTGTCTTGGCTACCACAAGACTTTCAGAAGAGTCACATGGGTCCCACCCGTATCTCTCAAGCTCTTTTGGTCATGAATGATCATTTTCTCTCTTTTTAAATTCTAAATGTCATATCGTTGTTTCAGGGTTCATTAAAAATATAATAATTATACTGAGTGAGGAAAATCTGTGTTGAAAATGTATACACTCAAAAGCTACCTACTCCATTTATGTAACTTTTACTTAATGTTAAGATTATTAGAATTGGGGGGAGGTTAGAGGTAATGGGGGAAGGAGAGAGGCAGGAGGCTGTGACTATAATTAGGAAACCCCCAGGGGTTCTGGTGATGGAGTTTTCTATATTTTGAATATAGCTGGGGCCGTGAATCTACCCGTGTGATAGCATTGTACAGAGTAAATACACACGCACGCACGCGCACACACACATGTACACAAATACAGGTAAAGCAGGCGAAATCTAAAGAGGCTGATGGACGATATCAAGTCCGTCTCCTGGCTGTGATGTCACACTCTGGATCTGATGCCAGACGCTACTGCTGAGGGAGACAGAGGCAAGGACACAGGTCCTCGGTGCATTATCTCTAAAACTGCATGTGAATCTACAATTATCTAGACAGAAAAAGTTTAAAAATACGTATGACAAGCACGTCAATTCCAAAGTGTTTTGAATATAATTTCTTAGGATAAAGCTAAAGGAATAAATGCCATGATAATCCATTATTCAAAGGAAAAATGTTAGCCTAGAATACTAACAGCAACGTGAATATGAAAATCAGTTAGAGAACAGTAGGAGACAGGAGCCTGACACTGTGATTAGGAAAACAGGCTCTGGAATGAGACAAAGCTGGGATCCGATTACACTGACTGACTGTGGCCTTGGGTGAGTTACTCCTCTGAGCCTTGATTTGCCCATCTATAAAATGGGAGTGATAACAATACTGTTCTCAACTTGTTTTCAAACAATAATGTGAGAATTTACATAAAATGCTTGTATGTTTTCCAGTCCCTACTAAGAACTTCATAAATTCTGCTATCTTTGGATTTTGTGAGCCTAGTTCCATAAGAAATCGGACATGCTCCTTCACACAATGGTTAGCTGTAGATTAGCAAGCTCTGGCCACGAAGAGCCCCAGAATAAGCCTTCTTGGCTTAGCGAGTCACGCGGCTTCTGTTGCATCTACTCAACTCCACCCTTGAAGCACTGAGGCAGCCAAAAATAATTGGTAAATCTTACTGACAAAATATATAAATAAAAATAGGAGGTAGGTCAGATTGGACCTGTGGGTTACAGGTGACCAATCCCTGGCTTACATTAGTGTCTTCTGCTGACCTCAGGGAAGAGAGAGGCCAGTAGAGGCAGATCCACGCCACTTTCTCCTCCCTTCCTCTTCCTGCCCCTGTTCTCCCATACACAGGGACCATTCCATTATGAAGCAAGCAGAGGTTAGGTCAAAATAGACCTGCTAATTGTCCTGCGACATGTACTTCTATTGATGGGAGCCCATCACGGGTCCCCTGGGTCTTGTACATAGTAGGCTCTCAATAAATATTGAGTGGTTGATTGACCCATTAACAAAGAGAGCTGCGTCTGGAGGAAGGTCAAGGGAGACCGGAAGGCCAGCGCTTCTGGGGTGACCCCTCCCATGCGCTGGAGGACAGAGAGCTGCTATTCACACGGCCCTCACATCGATCTAACATCACCGAGTCTGCAAAGCACTTTATTAGATATCATGTCACTTAATCATTCAAATCTTCACAACACTGCCGTGGCAGCTATTTATAGCTTGGTTTTATTGCTAAAGAAATGGAAACTGAGAGAAACCCAGTCATTTTCCTAAAATAGCTTGATGTATTAACAGCCAGAACCAAGATTGCCACCAGGTTCCAGACCTGAGTTTCCTTCCGTGATGTCACAAAAAAAATTTTTTAACAAATGAAATAGTGACCCGGTTGTGACGCTGATAATATTGCAACTCTAATTGTAACAAGGAAGAAGGAAAAGGTTTGAATACAATTTGTATTTGGTATATAGGTAAAAAAAATTATATATTAAGGTAGTATTTACGGCATAATCTCATTTATATCAAGGTGCATGTCATGATCTAAAATTACAATGTATAAGAAAGAACACACGTGGCATAGGAATAAATATACACATAATGGAAAAAGAACGCACACACACACACACACACACACACGCACAGTCTTGAAAGGGTGGAAGGCAGGAATCTGAAGCAGGTGTGAAGTCACCAGCACTCTGCAGTTACTAAGGCATCTGACTGTGTTGTCCCCATGCAGCGCTGCTCTGCAGGTGGTGACTGCTCCCCCACTCCTAAGTGACTTTCCACTTCCGACTTTCCACTTCCGCCTGCCCAAGAGTCAAGCAACTCAGGTGTTTGCTTTCCCTGGAAGTACCTGTCCCCTAGTGACACAATAGAGAAGGGCTGGTGGGACCCCGTCTCCCTCTTCCAGACGCCCGGTATGGCAGGAACAGCTGGCTCTCACCACAAACTCAGGGGGTCAACGGACCCCACCTGCTGCCCTGCCCACCCCGGGGAGCCCAACCTGTCCCTATCCCCCTGCTGCACCACCCATCCTGCCCTGCACAGTGGCCTCTGCCCCTTCTGCACTGTGGGTCTTGGAACCTCTCCTGCCATCTCTGCCTTAGCACAGGATTCTCCTGACTCGGACTGCAGCCCTGTCTACTATCTTTTAGCTCCGAAGACAAACCATTTCTGCTGCCCAGCTGACACCACCACTTTGCACTCTCCCTATCTCTCTCCATTGCTCTCTCTCCTCTCCCTCTCTTGTTCTCACCTGTCCTATCCTACACTCCCTTCCCTCTCCTGCAGACAGGCTTATGCATTCTGCCCCTCTAATAGCAAACATACAAAACTCCCCATCCTGCTGTCCCCCCCACGGTGGGGCAGCCACCTGCTCCCGCTGCCTGGCTGGTTACCTCGAATTTTATCCTCCAAATTTCCCTGAAGTGAGGTGTGTCCTCTCTCCCTCTAGTAAGTCACCTTTTGCTTCCCCTTTGCAGATGAAAGAGGAGAAGGCATTCTCACCCTGTGGTCACTGCAAACACTCTCTCTCCTATTTTAGCTATCAATAAGCCCCGTGATAATGGAAGCACTTTTGGGTCTCAGCCTTGCCTGTTCCGTATTCCTACAGTGGCTTTGAGCAACACCCCCGTATCTGTAAAAAAGGCCAAAAGTTTCCCCACTGGGGGTTGTAAAGGTAAACAGGGTATTGTACCCAAAGCACCTCTCACTTGCTGCGTGCCCAGTAAACAGGAGCTGTTATTGTTACGAAACGTGCGTGTGCATAACATATATTTTTTTTCATCTCTCCTCTTAATTAGAATAGTCTGTGGTCAGCGACCATGTCAAATCCTCATCTCCAAAAGACAGCGCGGTGAGTCTCATTCGGAATCCCTTTAATAGATGTGTGTGAAACCAGTGGATGGTTGGGCGCTTGGACATCTAATAAGGGACGTGTTATTACTTTAATAAGGCTCCAGTGTTCAAATGGTTTATTGGGAGCAGAAGGTCCTGAAGCTCACAGCACTGCCGTTGGAGCTTGGGGGGGTTCTCTGTTGTAGGAGTGCCCTCCGCATCAAACGATGTTCGGCAGCACCCATTCCGTGCCAATAGCACCCCACCCTACCCTGCTCATGCCAGGGCATGGAGACAAAGCCAAATACATCCTGGGAAGCAAAATCACCCTCCTGGAGGCGCAGGTCCCATGGCATCTGAAGAGTCCCCCTTGTATGAAACCTAAATAAATAGGGGGTCAGGAATGGAAGCTCAAAGGGCAGGAAAAGTCAGGTGAGCCTGGGGGTTGCAAAAGTACCAGTTTAGAAAATGCAGCTTCTTTCATATGCAGAATTTCTTAGTGGACCACGAAGGACTGTAGGGGGAAAGCGCTGGGCGCACACAGCTTGTTCAATCTGCAAGCTCCAGGCGTCCTGTGAACCTTTCCAGAGAGAAAGCCAGGGGCTCAGCCTCACCAGATAATCATGTATGTATGAGAGCCGGGCTCACCCGCGCATTCCTAGGAAATACTTCAAAGCTATTTTTTAACATCAAAACAAACAAGGGTCATCAGGTCTCCCTGGCAGCCTCTGTCTATTTATAATTATATTTTATATAAACATATTTTGCGAGTGGGGAAAGGAAGACTTCACAGGCACACAATGGCACACGTTCTTCAAAACTGTCTTTAATTATTCATTTGGCTCTGCTATATTTTATGTTTCTTTTCATAAATGTTAATCTTTATTATTGCCTTGCTGAGGGGGGAGGAAACACACACACACAGAGTAATACCTGTTATTAAATGACCTATCAGGTTGACACGGATAAATGTTGCGAGCGATTTAATTGTTTCCTATCTGCAGTTTTATACAGTTTCTATCAATCTGAAGGGTAATTTTTTTTTAGTAGCTGCTTATTTTAAATGTACAAAACCCTTGTGTGTAATTCCATTAGCTGCCCTACAGCATTGCAATCTACAGTTTCCCCGAGGCTGTTGTGAAATATTGATGAAATCCCTGCTTTTGTGCCTTCCTCTGATACACTAAACATTTGTCTGATGTTAGTTGAACTTGAATGAATCTGTTCAGAGCTATATCAGCAGTGACTTCAAAGGGACTAGGGCGGTTACAGTATTTTTTCCCCTCATTTTTCTTTCTTCCTTTTTTCTTTTTTCTTTTTCTTTCTTTCTTTCTTTTTTTTAAACGAAACTAAAGTTTCAAAGCTTTACCATGATATATATTACACTTTAAAAAGAACAAACTTTGGCCGGGGACCTAGCTCAGCAGCCCAGTGCCTGCGTGAGGAAGCACGAGGCCAAGAGTTCGATCCCTGGCAACAAAAAAACAAACTTTGTATGAAATAGTCCCAAGTACTTGCAAAGCTGCTGATATTTATAACTGTATAGTTTTTATCTGATTAGTTAGTTACATCATTTAGGTATTTTAATACAGGAACAGACACTGCCCCCAACAAAGAGAAAGAGACAGGGATAGAGGAAAGGGGAGAGACAGACAGACAGACAGAGAACCAGTAGACCAGCTTTTGAGTCTGGGCTTCCCAAAGGCCACCGCACAGGGTTCTCCTCCCGTGAAAGGCAGGTGAGTGAGAAGAACCAAATCCAGTCACCTCCCTGGACTTTCTCCCAGCCAACACTCTGCTTTGGACCGTATAGCATTTGGGACCAGCGTTCATAATCATCCTTGTTTTCTGGTCAGATTATAAATTGTAACTGTTAAGATTTATTATTTTTAAAATAATACGCAGTCTTGTAGGGCCTGATAGGAAGGTGAATAGTTACTCGGGCAGGGTAAGGTTTTTCCTTGTTTTTTAATTAGCGTATATTTGCGCTTCAGCGTGGCTATGTCCCTTTCGGGGAGCTGGCCCGTGCATCCAGCATATCTGGGTCACCTTCAATTCCTTCACCGCCTTCTCTTTGACCTGCTCCCCCAGACCCTCCCCCATCTCCAACCGTCTGCCTTTAGTTTCTTATCATCTCTCCTTGATTTTATTCAAGGGTTGACTTATATATTAGATCTTCAAACCAGAGAAGCCCCGTGCAATATTTAACTCTCTGTGTCTGACTTCCCTGACTTAGCATGAGGGTCTCAAGTCTCACCCATTTTCCTGCAGGTGACGTGATTTCATTCTTCTTTAAGGCTGAATAATATTCCAGTGTGTACCGACCACATTTTCTTCTCCATTTATCTTCTGACAGGCATCTAGACTGTTTCTAGAGTTTAGCTCTCGTCACTTGCACAGCTATGGACCCGGTGTTCATGGCTCGCGTTAGTATGACGCCTTCAGTTCCTTCGTGATTTCTCACGCAGCAAAGCCAGCATCTTCAAGCTGGTAGTTTTCCGTCGGCAGGAGATATGCGGTGTGTTGTAGGATGCTCAGTGACACACACGCACACCCCTCCGACTCCAGATTCAGCTGTGACAACTAAGATATTTCCAGACCTTGTCACAAGTTCCAGGGAAAGGGTACAAAATTGTCCTCTCCACCTCTTGCTTGAGGTTCTGTGCTCTAAAGATCAGGAAGTCCTCCTGCCCTGTCATAAAATGATGCCAGCCACCCCATTTCAGCAGGCAATGTGGCAACAGGGTGTTCTCCCAATGAGTCTCGCGGTGGGTCACTTTCGGGCTGATTGTCCAGAATGGTTTTGACCCAGACTCTAGAGTCCAGGCACTATTTGCACCTTTGCTTTTTAGTGTTCCCCAGAAACAGGAAGCAGAACCCCAACTCGCTGTTTTGAGGACTGAAGCCTTCAGAAACGGGCAAAGGGGGCTGACCTCGAGCCGGGTGGCATTGGTCTGTAAAGTGTCTTTTGTCTACAGAAGCTGGGTGAACCACGGGGACGATCCCGAGTGACTTCAATCAGTGCCCACACCCAGGGGCCCCAGCCCTCGCAGATGCAGCTGACCCAGCAAGTCACCTGTGCCCTAACCCACGCTGCACAGCAACTCTGACAGACCCCCCCACACCCCTCCTGCCCACCGGCTTCACACATAGCACCAGCCAGCACGGCAGTGTGTTCTCACGCCCGAGACTGGCCCTCTCCTATCTCTCTCACAAGCAAACAATCTAACATAGACCTGATTATTAAATTGAGCGAGTCTGTTTAATTGATTTGCTATGGACCTCGCCTGCAAACTTCTCCTAACCTCCACGAGGCCCAAAGAGCTCTGTCTCAGGTTTTCCTGTGTGTGGGCCCAACCCAGGACAAACAGAGGCACTCAGCTTTTCAAATCAAACCATTAACTGTGGAGGGTCCGGATGCACCCTCTCGCCTGTCGGCCTTCCTGGGCAGGAAAAGCTTTCTCTTCCCCTCATCTACCTGGCGATCTGGGGAGAAGCCTTGGCCATGAGGCCAGCAGAACGGAGCCATAGAGAAAGAAAATTCAAACCTCACTCTCCGCTTCTGTCTTCCCCGACACCAGCAGCGGCCCTCGGAGAGCTTGCACTGCCTCTTCGTGCCCTTAATCACTTGTGACGCCTCGCCACGTGGTTTTCCAGGAAACACAAGCAAATCCCACACTCAGTGCTACTGTAATAGAAATCAGTCAGTGGTGTAGCAAACTCACGTTTGTGAGCGGGTCACTCCCTCGGTGATCTAGCCATGCAGGGATCCTGGCTTCGCTTCTCTTTACCCTCTCTCTTCCCATCTGCTGTTCTCTAACTGTCCATCCTCAGCTAAGCAGCCCCTGGGTGGTGGCCGTGTCTGCACGGGGCACAGAGCTGAGTGGGCACCCTGGTGCCAGCTGGGAGAGACACCTGTGTCCCTTGAGTGTGGCAGAGGATGCAAGTGACATGGTTACCCGTGCAGAAAACACAATGTCCTCTGCAAGCAACCTGAGGGGAGAAGGGAAAATGGATGTTTGTTGGCTACATGGGAAAGGATAATTTCAATAAAAGGAAATGCTAAAATATTTCCCAGCTCCTTAACATCCATGGAGATTAAAAGTAAATAGCTGTTGAAACTCAAAGTAAAAAGCAGTTTCCAAAGCTCTTAACCACATGTTCCCTTCCGGCCTGGAGATGCACATTTTCTGTCTGCGCTGCTTTCTTGAGGGAAGGAGGGCATTTGTCAAAGTAGCGGTGGCAACTTTAGTTTGTCTCCACTACCAGTGTATCAGGGGTGGAAGAAGCTGATTTTCTGCAAGTGCCTTCAGCCCCAGATGTGTCTGCAGTCTATTTATGTTTGGCTAAAACAAACGGGATAAACAGATGAGAGGACATCACTCAGACAGTGACAGGAGGGAGAGTGGAAGGCGTTCGGCATCCCGCATACACAAATCATCGAATGTCTTTCTAACTAGCGACGCGTGTACATCAATCCAGGCTCCCTTCAGAAGGAATCTGCAGTACAGTGATTTGGCTTCCGCTGGCCACCACTGGACTGGCTCCTGGAATAGCTGCTCCTTCCAGGCCACCACTGGACTGGCTTTGTAGCTGCTCCTTCCAGGTTGGCTACAAAGCCAAAGCTGGTGCGCCAAGGTGGTGCCACCAAGAGACGCCCCTGGAAGCCGCTAAATGTGGCTTTGTGGAAGACCTAAGCATGGGGTCTAAGTCCAGTGGAGTCTCTCAAGGCACCAGAACCAGAGCAGAACCCATGAGAAAAGGGGTCCCCAGAGGTCAGTTGCCAGGATCTTGCCAGTCAGCCGTCTGGGCCTTATCCTTAGTCATTCAATCTGTGTTTATTGAGCATTTACTGTGTGCCTGGCAGAAGTCCCCTCTCCTAGTCTTTAAGAAATCATGCCGGGGTGATGGTACACCACTGGAATCCCAGCACTTGGGAGGCTGAGGCAGGAGGATCATTGTGAGTTCGAGACCAGCCTGGATTTCAATGTAAACTCAAGGTCAGCCTGAACTGCATAATGAGACCTTGTCTCAAAAAGATGGAAAGA